>JBCJKH010070315.1:0-24238 GCA_039877255.1 Loriculus beryllinus
GGTTGGACAGAGCCTTGGGTGACATGGTTTAGTGTGAGGTGTCCCTGGCCATGGCAGGGGAGTTGGAACTAGATGATCTTAGGGTCCTTTCCAACCTAACTATTCTATGATTCTATGATTCTATAACTTTTCTTGCCCAGAGTATTTAAAATTCTGTGACCCAGAAGAACATGTTGAGAAACTGTATATACTCCAGGACAGTGAGCCAGCTGGCATCTTGTAGCTGTTTATGGTCTGATGAAAACTTCTATTACTCTGCAGAATTACTGTAGGGCTTCAGCCATACCAACAATTTGGAGTTAAACTATGTTTCTGCTGGGTGCTGGTGTGGAATCACTTAATGAAATTGTCACAGCTAATGTCACATGCTTGAGTCGAGCATGCCCCAAATCTTGGTATACAATAAAAATGTGCAGTTTAAAAAAAAATCATATGGGAATAAACTGTGTACTAAGGCAAAAAAATGAAAGCATATTTCTAGCTTGCAGGTATATTGAAAAAGAAACTTAATAACTTCAAGTGAAATCTAGAACATTTTGCAGGAATTATGTGTAAAACACGCATAATTGAGTTGTGTCCCACAGGGAGCCATTCACCTCAAAGTTAGTACTTGAAAAAATGAAATAATTGCCACAAAACTATGGTAACGCTGTTGACACTGCTAAACTTAGGAAAAAAGGTTAAAAATCTAAAAAGCGAAGAGGACAGGAAAAGAAAAAAGTCAAAAAAGGAAATTAAATGAAAGGAAAATAAGAAAAAGGAAGCAAAACCCCCTGAGTCTCTGTGAAAAGTTTAAGACTCATTTGATAAAAGAAACCTGTTATTTTGCTGGGGAAATACAGTCTCTAAATTAATTTAGATAAATTTGTTTCAGTCTGGATGTTTTCTTCCCTATACAGGTCCAGCCATCTTGAAACTGCGAAACTGCAAAGCTCACAGACATTGTTATCCAAAAAAAAAAAAAACAAACAAACAAACAAAAAAAAAAACACAAAAAGGATGAAATTTGTTTATTCGAACTTCTCTGCTTCCAACAGATACTTGCAATACCAACATTATTATCTATTTACATTCATTTTTTTTTCAAATTATGACAAAGCTGCAGGATGTACTGAGGCACTATATTCCTGTGTTAGGCAGTCAGTCCATCATAGTTCTTTACTTCCATTTGCTCGATTTATTTAAATGATAGTATGGTGTCTCAGGGTACAGAATGCATGCTAGTGATCTGTATCAGAACAGTCATAAGTCAGGAAGGATGTTAATTGGGAGTCCATTGCAAGGTGCTGGCAGAGAGAGCTGCAGAGTGACCTCTATGAGGAGAGGCTGGGGCTGCCCTGTGGTGGATGCAGATGATTCCAGCCAGCTCCAGCTGACCCACCGCAGGGGATGGCTGAGTCCTGCAGGCAAGGAGGTAGCACTTCAGGGAAAACATAGTTAAGAGAGATCAGAAATACTGCACAGGCAGGAAGAAGTGAGGAAAAAAGTGAGAAACAATCCTGCAGACAGCAATATGAGAGAAGAAAGAGTGTGTGAGGGGAAGTAGGTGCTCCAGGCAGTGGAACAGAGGTTTCTTTGCAGCCCATGAGGACCACAGTGGAGCAGACACCTACGCTATATCCCATGAGGGACTCCATGCTGCAGCAGATGAATACGTCCTGAAAAAGGCTGCAGCCCATGGGAAAGACCCACACTGAAGCAGGAAAAGAGTCTGAGGAGGAAGAAACAGCAAAGAGAAACTGTAATGCACAACTCTCCATTCACCCACTCCCTTGTGCCCCTCAGAGGGAGGCAGAGGATTCAGTAATAAGCAGTGAAGCTGAACCTGGGAAGGTGTGAGTGTGGGAGTAGGTGTTCTAGTTTTTGTCTTTGTCTGTCACCATCCTACTCAGTTTTAAACTAGCAATAAATTAAATTAATATTCCCAAAATCAAGTCTGGTTTGCCTGTTACAGTAATTGGCAAGCAATCTCATTCTTTATCTCAACCTATGAGCTTTTTCTTCTTATTTTTTCCCCTTGCCATGTTGAGAAGGTAGTGAGTGAGAGAGCAGCTGGATGGGCATCTGGTAAGCTGGCCACCATCACCCCACCACCACAATGAAGTAGGGTGGCTGATCAGTAGTCCAGAACATGAATTTTCACACTGCCCTTCTTTAAAGTAATAGTATAATCAAAGATAGAAGGTAGAAGAACGCTTTCTCAAGGTCTGAAGAGAAAAAGCTGTCAGTACGAACTCAAAGCTAACTTGTAGAATAAGAAGTATTTTTTTTGAAAGCTACAGTTGTATTCTGTAAAGGGCAACAAAATCTCTTTTTGTGCATTAAGAATATTTATGGTCATTTAGTCTGACCTCTTGCATAGCACAGGCCTTAGGGTCCCATTCAGTGATTTCTGCAATTAGTCTTTAGCCTGATTCATGTCTACTATCAACCATTAGTGTTTATAGGTTAACTTGTACTTTAATTAGAAATAAACACTTGCTAGTGAATTTTAAAACTTCTGGAAGTTGTTCCTTGAAGCTTCACTTATCATCCTTTTTTATTATTCTTAGATGTTTCGTTCTTTGATGCCACAGAGATACCTGCCTCTGTGTTGCTACTGACCTTCTCTTTCTTGTAGTCTCTTGGTAATGTTGTTATTTTGTTCCCACCAATTCAGATACTGGTGCCTGATATAGCCTACCATTTAAAATGCTAGCATATAAAAATGCCAGCACTGACTACATTATTGTGGGATTTGAAAGACTGGTGTAATATTTAGCTACTAAAACTTATTATTTGAAAAGAGTATCTCATATAATAGAGCATGGTAAGAGTGAGTAACATTTTCTGATAGACCAAATACGTAAAAGCACAGATCCACTGCTGTTGGAGGAAAATTTGCCCAAGTTAGTGAATACACTAAGTTGCTGATCCTATGAAGATAAGCTGTCGGCAACTGCAGGGTGCGTAAGTCTTCATGTAATAAAAGCAGAAGCACATTGTTCTCATATCATTCTAGAATTCCTAATCTTGGCATATTGTGGTTTTCTTCGTTGCATAAAGAACTTCTAATGGATCAGGAGATCAGGAGAATAAAAGAATAAGCAAATGAAAACACGATCTGCAGGCTTAGTAGCAAATTTGAGCAGCCATGAAAGATGCTCTATACATGCCCATATACACACAGAGAAGGCAGTGGGTGACAAATTTATTGAAAAAACAGTTAAAAATAGAACTCAAACCCCCTTGGTTAATTGCTCATATTGCCTGCTTTTGCAGTTGGCACTTTCTGAAATGAAAATTAAGTACTCTTTCCCAATATAGACTTTTAGGACATTAAAAATATTCAGCTATTTATAAAACTAATAAACCATTTCCAGAAATGTGACAACTAGACTATTCTTAATTTTCAGGTGTAACATAGGAGAACAACAGTAACAGTCACCATCAGTTTTAAAATTTTAGGTAAATGTAGAAATTTCAACAAAGTTAATGATGATCAGTGTCTCTGTACAGTGACACCTACAAGGTGCATAATAAAGTTACTATATGATAAGATGAAAACCCTAAATTGCTTTACTGCTCTCCACTGAGTGATCTACAGTTATTCATTCAGTGAAGAGTTATTTCACACATTCTGTAATGACAGCAGCTGTAGTTCTTTTAAGACAAAATTGATGAGTAGACCAAAACTCAAACCAAAACTATTTCCTCAATTAATTAGCCTGATTGGTGAGTAACAGCAGCCTCCACATGGTATGCAGCTGGTGAATAATGTATTCCAAGTGCTTTTTTTTCTCCACTGGCTAATTGAATCTTTGAATGACACAGTCAGATTTCTTAGTCTGCATTGTTGATTTCAACAGCTGGATAAAACGAATCCCCTGGCCATACTGATCCACAAACTCTTGGAAGGCTTCAATAACAATTTGGTTGTACGGAAGGTGTAGAAAACAGCTTGAGAATGTGATAGTAATTAATAGATTTTATTCTAATTAATAGAAAAGAACTGATTGGGAATATCAATCCCAACAGGAGGTGGGATCTAGCTAGGAAACTATGAAATGGTTACATAAATAGCCTTCAGAATAGGAAAGATGAAATGCAGTAGAATTGAAACAGGAAGCTAGACTGAAGAGAAACAGGAATTTACGTAAAAACTTCCCAGAAGTTATGCTGATCTTCAACAAAAGAAAAAAGCATTTACAAAACGGAACCTGTCTTATTGATAAGCAAAGAAACACAGAACGAAAATGTACAAATGAAATAAAAGACTAACTGCTAACTATAGTGAAGTAGCAACTGTTCTCTGTTTTCCACTGACTAGCTAACCAAATTAGCATTATGCTCTGGATCTAATATGGACTCTGTTGCAGTGGAAAATTGAGGCTCTACCTACACCAGAAGAGTAAAACTGTCCAGAAACATGTCCTGACACTGATGCCACTGATACACAGTTTATGTGTATCTTGCAAACTGAACTTCCAAAGCTGTGGCTGTAGGAAAATTCTTTACCAGAGAGGGCACTAGCAAAGTTTTAACTCCCCAGCTGTGATCAGGAACAACCAATGCTAGCTGGAATATGCCACATCCCTGCTTAGGAGACTCTCTGGCAGCATGTGAGCACAGAGAATTGTATACCTGTGTTTGAGACTTGTCCTCTGAATCTGTAGACATAATCTGAATATGTACACTGTTGGCTGCAGTGTATGGCATGAAGGTATGTAGCGGTTATGAATAGCGTAAAGCTTGCTGCGCTAGTTTTGCAGCTGAGGGGTTGTTACACTTTAGTGTTGTAACTGATACCCCTTAGTTTGCAAACCAAGTCTGATACAGTCCTGTGCAGATTATTGAATTTTGCCTTTGTATTGCATTGCTCAGTAGGAGGTTTAGCAAGACAAACCAGTGCCAAACTGCATGTAAACAATTATCAATATAAGTGGTTAATGCAGTTTTTCAATAATGTCAGCATAAGATCAGATCTCATTGTTGAATGAGAAAGAGTAGGCTAGAGAGGACTTTACCAAATTAGAGATTTTCAGATCGTCTGAGACTGCTGAGTATACTATCTGGAGGAAAGTGGTCTCATCTTCAAAAGTGGAAAGTAGCCAATTATAGATCTGCCATTTTAACTTTGACACGCAAGACAAATAAATATTAGAAGTTGCCTATACAAAAACAAGGAAACGAATTACAGCCAATATGGATTTACTAGGAATCAGTCAGTTTCTGTTTATAAAATGACGGCAGAATTGTAGTCAGAAGACCAAAAAGGGTAACATACATCTTGATTTTAGTAAAGCCTTAGTGAAATTGGGCAAGACCATTAAAAAAAAATATGCAAGCATAATAGGCAGATGTAACAGGGAATTAAAACCTGGAAGATAGGAAATAATATATCTACTCTGTTCAGTGCTTTACAACCTCAGTAGGACTCCTACTTCCAGTTTTGGGCTTCCTATTTCTAGAAGTACATGGGCAACTGTGAATAGCTGGGAGAGACTTAAAAAAACTACACATCAAATGTTTGTTTTACATGATTGAATGAGGAAACCTCAATAAAGTAGTACATGCAGTTCAAAAAGAGAAAAGGAAGAATGAGGAATGAATGCAGTAAACAGCTGTATATGCCTAAAGAGGCATCTCTAAGAGAGAACACAATAATTTTCCATTCTTTATTCCACACAACACAGGCAAAGACAGTGAAATTTAGTAGCACCAGAAAAACTGGACAGCAGGAAAAATGACAAATCTGAATGAGCACACAGAAGGTGAAGTGAGGACAGATAGGTTATGAGGTAAGCAAGAAATCTTCATAAGCCTTGAAAAAGTACACAACTAGGATGATTATCAAATAATGGCTTACATACACATATATTCAGGAATGCATAACCTTTTTAGCAAAGTATTTACAATTGATAGAGATTTGTGATTTTTTTTTGAAAGATCCCTGCTCATCACTTCTTTGCTTATCAAAACAGCTCTTGCATTTTTCACCTTTTTCCAATTTTCTAATGAAAACCTTTTTTTCCTTTAATGTAAGAATCTTTTCTTTTCCCTGGATTTATTTTACTACAAGAAAAGAAAACAAGCTAACTCACTTTTGGTTATTTCTTCATAAATGGAAAAATTTGCAATATATTTGGTGGAATATACTTTTGAAGCTGAAATAATTAGCAGAAAGCTGATGGTCTCAGTCAAAACCAAGAATATTCTGCTTTACTTTGTAAGATACTAAGTAATAATGATGAAAACTAGTATTACATCTGTACTCTGCCTGACTCAAAATTGACCTGGGATGGTGAAAACATAGCTGAACGAGATAGTGTAAGGAGCTGAGCTCCCTTATGTAGACTGAGGGAGACTCAGGTGGATGTTTTATAACATGGCATGTTATTTGGATAATATTGAATATTGATGCTAAAATTCTGAAATTTTGCACACTTTATAACAAAACTGTTTTATTGTGATGTTTTGGTTTTGTTTGTTTGGTTTTTTTTTTTTTTTCTTTTGGTAGGGGGAGGTGGTGGTGGTTTCATTAGCTTGTTTTTTTCCCGGCATGTGATTAACCATGTATTTCTAGGAAAACGGAGTTGACATTTTCTAGTCAGCACTACTTTCTGGTGCTATTTTTAAAGTAGCTTCCAAGTCTTGATTTTTTTTCTTTTCCTTAAACGGCTCATTGTAAGTTGTTTTGAATACCTACACTCCAAAATTGTTTTCCATCATTTTTAGGACTTTATATATATCTGCCAACTCATGAGCTCATGCCTGCGAGATATCTTTTGCTATAGCTGTTAAAATCAGAAATAAAGCTTTCTTGACATGATTTCTCATACAAAAAGTGAAATGTGGCTATCTTCTAACTCAGTAAACTTCTTTATCCCATGTTGTCTTCAGTCTTTACAGTTCTTCGGCCTCTGGCCCTAGTGTAGTTTCACTGCCTACACATTTGATAGCTATACAATATTTCATGCCAGAGAAGAAATGAAAAAAAAAAAAAAGCTTTCTGTCCTACTTTTATGTTCTACTACTGTCACTAACTCTTACAAAACAAGCATCTTGCAGTCTGCACATAGGTCTTGTAAAGGAAAAAAATTGAGTTAACCTTTAAATATTGTAGGTAGTTGTTGCCTTCTGCTCCAGTGACACACGCTGAAGGAAACTTCCTTACAAACTGTCCTTGAAAGTTGCACAAGAAAATGTTTCTCTTAAAAAGCCAAAATAAAGATGTGCAAGTACTGGAAACATTCTATTCTTGAAAATATTATGAAATCTTCTGCACAGATGGACTGAGAGTTTAATTACAGCAACCTCTGAGTGTTGTAGACATCACTGTTCTCTCAGAGTTGGAGACACAGCAACAAAAATATCCATCAGGGGCTAGTTTGACAGATCTATATCAGTTATGATTGCAACCAGATGCTATTTCATTTGTCACCCAAGCATCCAAAAATGTTGCAATATCCTTATTACTATAGGGATATCTAATTTTAGATACCTAATGGGACATTTCAAATACAGCAGCAAAAAAAGTTAATATACAAAGGCCTAATTAATGATGTAGTTAGCTTACAGTGATACTCTAAATACTTGCTTTTTGGCACATATGTGGAAACATACACACCACTGAATTCTCATTTGAGAATCCTCACTGTTGAGATGCTGCGTCTCAACTGAAAAGCTCTTCTACAGTACTGTTCTAGTTAATAGTCTATGGTCATGTATACAGAGCTGCAGTATATTGCCACATTTTTTTCTGATGAAGGGCCAAGTGCTCTGTTAAAAGTGGAATAAATCTTCTTATGGTAAATATGAATAAAAATGAGGTAAAATTCCTTTTTATTTTTTCCTATCACATACAAAACTGTCTATGTTTGCTATTAAAAAAGAAAATATAATAAAAATGGATACTAATGATGTTCATAATGGGAAATATATTTCTGAAAACCATAGGTGGTGAATAATAACCTAAGTAGGCAGTACTGTGCCACAGTGGAGCAATATAATAACTGTTGTGAAGAAAAGCCCTCAGTAAAGTAAATATCATTCTACTGAGTTCATGGTATAGTACACGTGTAATATCACAGCAGGTGGCATTTTAATTATCCTCAAAATAATACACAACACACTATCTTTCGGCTTAATCATATAACAGTACTTATTTGTAGGTCCTGCTTATAAATATGTGGGTCCTACTTGTATTACAAGAATCAGTGGGGATTTGTACCTCCCTTCAGCTTCTACTGTATCTTGCAATAATTAGGAAATGTTTAAATGGATGAATGCAGACAGGCTGAATTTATTCTATTAGTGCTTAGAGGTGGCTGTATGTGAGACAGCTATAGTGTAGAATCCAGTTATTTTGATACAGCACTGTGCATGAGCTAGCATACTGTGTGTACAGTATAACAGAAATGTTGACCTGCCATTGGCATTTATTCACAGGGTAACTTAGAATTGGGATGAAATGCTCAGTTTCTGAGGAAAATATGAAGACAATTGTGTTTCCAGAATGCTGATGAAAATTCAAATTACGTTGGTTAGTTTTTGCTATTCACAACAACATAAACTGAGCAGAAGGAAGACAAACTTCCCACTGTAGATTCTATTGTGACTCTTGGCAAATCTCTTAATCTAGAAAAAACACTGAAATTTGCATGTAAATCTTGACAATATGACAAAAACAAGTCTGAATGAGTTACTGAACAGAAGTGGGGCTGAATAAGTGCTTCATGTTCAGCATGCAAGCTTGCACAAGGACCCTTTCCTGCACTTCTCAGACACTTTATTTTTAACTGTAGATGCTCTGTACAGGTTGTGATTTTTAGACTTTGGTATTTTCATTTTCTGTTCCATTGAAAAGGATACTAGTGGAAGGATTTGACATAATTATTACATGTCCCTTGTGTTTTATGGAGAGGACTTATATAGCCAGGTGCTCCTTGAAACCACTTTAATCATTCATTTCTAAGAAGGCAATTATAAATTCCCTGTCCATGGTAAACATTTAACCTCTCATGTCAGTGGGGCCTATCTTGTTTTCCTAAAGAGATTTTAGCTGTGAAGTGCAGATGGATTGAATTAAGTGTTTCAGCTCCCTGGAAATTATATGAGCATTCTACCAACATCAGTCTAATCAGAACCCTATTTCCACTCTTCTGCCTTAAATAGCTTCAGTCCAGGATGTATATAGGGACGGGAAGAATTGCTTTAACAGATTTCACTACCAACTGTTCCTCATATGTGACATTGCTAGTGAATAGAGGGTGCTGACTATTATCTGTGGTTAATAACATCTCTCACTAGCATCCATTCAGCTGCCAGTTAGCACAAAGCCATATCTACATGACTTTTAAAGGGTCTGCATTAATACACCCAGCCGATCAATGATTTCTGCCTCTTCCACAAGGACACTGGTCTGTTGCCATAGCTAGATGCTGTCAACAGAAAATGACACAGGAGTCACAAAAGGTAAAATGGTGTCAATTTAATCAGAGAGCAGACAAAAGGCAGACAATGCTGTGCTGGAAAGGAGTACAGCAAGGAGACTCAGAGGTTGGCGTAAACCACTCTTGGCAGGTCCCAGTGAAACCAGATTGAAATTCAGTGATACAAAATCCAGCAATGTGACACAGAGGATGAGAGCTGTTGTTTCCATTCAATTAAAATCAGTGACTGCTGCTGGCGTAAAATAAATTTGACAAAATACCAAGAGAATCTGTATTGTAGGTCAAACTATTTTCCTTCTAAACTGAAAGAAAATAACAGTGGTGAGTTTGCAAAACTGTTATCTAAATTACACAAAATAATGATAAAAAAGCCTTCCTGCGATTTCCTGTTCACTGTGAAGTTAAACAAAACTCCACTAATTGAGATGATTACACTGTAAAAATTAAGCAATTTAAATGTTTACATACTTATGAAAATGGGCTGTAAGAAGTTTAAGATTCTTCCTTTTGGAATTTATACTGTGTTGTGCACGTATCAAAAGCTTGTTTATTTTCAAGGATTTATAGGAAAGCAACATTATATCAGTTCATGTTTGTGTGGAAAATTGAATATATGGGTTCTTATCTGGCCACATAGGGCTCTACATCCTGTCTAGTTATGCATTTGTTTAATGTGGGTGTGCTAAACCATCAGGATACTGTAACCTGACTACATATCAACTCAAAGTATGCAGCTTTCTTCTTCCTCTCTGTGATCTTTCTTGTAAGGAAGTCTTGGTTCTTAGTGAGGAATGGTTCCAAATAGTGTCTGATCTGGTCTGCCTGGGTTAGGAGAATAAATCTCACATTTCAAGAGAATGAATCTCACATGCCCTATAGCCTAGGTGTGGGTTTACAAACATTTAGGCTCAAGGGTTTTGTATCTAATGTTGAGTACCAAGAAACAATTCTTACATTTATTTTCTAGCTGATCTAAATTCAAAGGGCTATTTGATCTCCTGAAGCTGTGAACCAATTAGAAATGCTGTGTGTCTTCCCACTGAGCCTACACAAGAAATGGAAAGCTTAGTTTTCTGATAGTAAGTGGGATAACTTTGGTCGTTCATGCGTGTACATAAAAAACAATCCGGTGACCAATTATAAATATAATTGTTAGGGTTCAGAAAACACCCCAGATTCTTCTGAGTTCCATGTAAAGTAAAATAATGAGATTAGAAAAAAAAAATCTTTATATGGTTGTAAATATACACTTTAAAAATTAAGATTGCAAGATGCTCAAGTTGATATAAAAATTCATAGTCAGGTGATTAAGGTGTTTATCAATTATTGGTAATATATGAAAGCTTTTATTAATAAACTCTGACTAATCTCTCTGATAGACTTTCCTGATCTCTTTTACTCTTTATTTCTTGAGATATAGCAAGGATTTTTTAGTATTTGTGAAGATTTTTATCTATGTATAGGTTTTTTTGACCTATATAATATGCCTAGAATGGCATTGAGTATTCTGAAGACCTTTCTGGTCATCTGCTTATTATTTCTGCATGTAAGCTACTTCAAAATAAATGAAAGCAGCTGTAATCAAAATGCCTTTATAAGATGGAAAGTGACGAGGGCAGGTGCTGGTCTGATACTAGCTCTGCAGTAATGAGGTGTCCTACTGTGAAAAACAGCTGGACTGTGATTTATGAATGAGGATTCGTTAAAAAAAACATTAGTATAAACTTGCATGGACAATTAATCTGGTGGGAAGCCACCTAAACTTGGATCCAGTGTAAGACAGACTGCTGCTTTTTTGAAAGAGCCTGGTTACACTCCTTGATGAGGGAGTAATGGGTGCTGTAAGCAGATACAAGTATAGAGTGACACAAGTTGAAGATATAACTGCCTAAACCTAATGAGTTGTTCAAAACAGGTCATTTATCTTTAGCACTATCTATCCTAACATCAGGTATCTAAAGTTACCATAAACTAGGTGTCTATACATCCTATAAAACAGATGGCAAAAAAATAACAATAGGAGGACAAGCACATGCCATACTAAAAGTTGGATGGGATCATTTGTGCCTTGGAAACACTTGTTTTTCTTTACTGGCAGACATTTTGGTTTTTTAGCCTAAGCTCCTTGTTTTCAGGAGTTTTAAAGTTAGATAATATGAAATGGAAGCCTGATTTAATTATCTTAATTTCTGAACAGCATCAAAGTTTATAGGAAGGTGTGTTTTTTAAAAAGCTGATTCAGTGATCTTTAAACACTGTAACATACCAGAAAATGCAGTTGGAAATTAGAGTCATGGTGCTGAAAACATTACTGAGAGTAAGAAAAAGAAAATTTGTAGAAAGATATTCCATCTTCTAGTGTACAATCATTTGATTTCATATATAACAGAATTTTTTTATGTTATCTATTTTAAGCAGTATCTTTTCTATGGAGTGTGCTTCAAATTGGGTAATATTGTTTTCACTGGACCTGAGAAGCAAGAAAAAAATCTACCATATTGATTTTTAATGCAAATTGATTTATATAAATAGAGAATTAATTTTACTATGTAATAACACACATGATAAACAAATGCACTGTGGTTTTAGTGGTTTATATGTAACATATAAAATTAAAAAATTTGCACCCTATTTTAGTCTTTCTGACCAGTAATTGTCTTTTAATATATCTCTGCCTGTAGGTTATTCACAGAGGAGGAAACAAGATTTTGCATGACATTTGACATTACAGTACACTTACTGGCCCAGAATGTTTAATGCAGAACTAGGCTTTTGCGTTTGCTTGTACTGTTTCTTTCTTTTCTAGAGATTATTTCATTTTACATTTCATTGTACAAACAGCAACTGTTAATGAAGTATAAATTTACACTATATAATTTATATTTATTTTTATGTTCTCTGTATTTTTATATTTAATATAAATTTATATTGGGCAAAAAGAGCTAGAGTAGACATGACACATTTCTTTACTAGAACACATGATTTCCAATATATCTGACTTTTTATTGGACTATGTCTAGTAATTATTTTAAAATAGACAATTGATATTTGATTTTTAAATCACACAATAACAGGTTGATATTAATATGGATATACCACTGGAACAGTAGATGCTGAATAAATTTATGAACCTCCAGGGCACTGCTCAGCCATGTAACCCATGTTATAGATCCCTTTTTGTAAAGAATGATGGGAAATGTTCTGTTTTTCTGAAGTAAAGCATTACTAGGGTATAGATAGACATTTCATCCAAAATGAATGCCATGAAGCCATCTAAACAACTTAAGACACACTTTTTATTGTGCCTGAGAAATAACAACTACACCCCCTTGGAAAAAATCACAGTGCTAATAATTTCAGTATAATAAAAATGTTGAAGCTAGAGTTACAAGAAATGAGTTTCCAGAGCCTAAGTAACTTCCTGAATTTGGGAATGAGTGGAGTCACTGAAAATGTGACATGATGACCACCAGATTCAAAGCTTGAGTCAGTCTGATTTCTATTTATCTATATTACAAAGTGACTAGCACTGGAATTTTTTAAATGTGTGAGACATTTTGTTCATAACTCTGCAAGCAGAATTATTTAACGTTAATGAGGGTAGAATACAAAAAAGTCACAAATATTTTGAAAAACAAGTTTACATGGCAGTTTATATATAAAGCAGTAAATATCTTAAAAATTGCACAAATCTCCCTCCAATTATTTTGTGATGGCTTTTATCATTTTTTTGTTGGGAGTGTGTGTGTGTGTATGTGTGTGTGTGTATATGTATGCATGAACGGATTCCAAGTGTATCCACTCTGAGCAATGTTATGGTTGTGATTGACTTCTAGATTTCTTTATACTATATTATTCTTGTTTTATTTGCGCTATGTTGAATTCCATTTGGCATTTGTTACATTTTTAGAGTAAAGCATTAACTATGTTATTTTTTAATATAAATTGGACATTCAAAACCTTAAAAGAAAGCATTCTGATCTAGTTACCGATATGATCCTTTTATAGAATTTTTGTTGACTCTAGGATTTTTGACCAGAGAAGTGTATAGATATGTCAGAAAAAGACATTTCAAACCAATAATAGATGACATATTTTGACTATTTTCAGAATAATATCTGCCCATTATTTATGTAGTAAAAGGTTTTCATTGTAAACACATTTGTTTCTCAGGTTCACTGACACCATACAGGGGAAAAGAATAATATGCAGGCATGCTTAAGTGATAAAGCATCAAACTTTAAAATGCAAGAGGACTGGGACAACCCTGCCACTTACTACAAACCACTTCTCTGTGACTGTGCTAGATAGTTTGTGCTCATTCATGAATCTGCAGAACTAAAGAGACAAACGAGAGTTCAGGAGGTGTTTCTGATAGTTGTATAGCTCAGATACACTGTGCTGCTATCCCTAGTTACGTCCAAGCCTATTTTATGGCTATTTTGTAATACTAGTATTAAACTTTATGAATTACAATTTTCTGTAACTTCATTCAGTGAAAAATGTCATTTAACTAGATACAGTTGTAAGTAACTTTCTATTTGATCAAAGAGGGGTGTAATTCAGTACGGGACTGCAACTGAATATCCAGGCTGGATAAAACCCTGAGTAACTAATAGATCTCATAGCTGACCCTGCTTTCAGCCAGAGACTCTTGAGTTTCTTCCAGCATGAACTATCATACAATCCTATTGACTTCTGATCATCACAGTACATTTTTATTCCTCCTCATTCCAAGATTTACATAGGATTTCTAGAGTTCACTGTACGCTTTTTCGTAAGACACATACACCCTGTTCTGCCTCTGCAACGTAAACTGTATCAGACATATAAATAGAATCATCACTGAAATGTACAAATTTGCAGTTCTGAACTATATTTTCTACGTGACAAACAATCAGGTATTTTCCTTCTCAGGAAACTATCCTACTTTTCCACACCTTTGAGAACTCTGGTACAGTAGTTGCCTCAGGGAAGGTAAGAGTTTGAGAATGTTATAGCAAAAGTGAAGGACAATTACAGAGAACTGTAAGTGAAGAATTATTTCACAATATACCTTGAAATCTTTACAAGAATGAAAATGTAAGAATTCAAGGAAATAAAAAAACGTCAGACTGAGGGCTGTGTGAGGATTCTTTACTCATACAAGGGAGAAACAGGTCCTGTAACAATGTCGAGGCCAACAGCAGTGTTTTAAAGAGGCAAAAAGAATACTGTTGAAGTCAACATAAGCATCTCTAATTCTGGAGAATCTCTGTGTGGAAAGAGGAGCTGAGCTGAACCCTGGGAGACAGAAGGGCTTGACTCAGTTTGGATGAAAGAAAAGAGCTAATTAAACCACATAATTTTATGTTGATTTTAAAATGTTATTTTATTTTCTGCTGTATTGATTATTCTCTTTATTTGTGATTATAATATCTAAAAAGAGGAAAAGAAGTTTGAAACTGGTGGCAATGTGTTCAATTCAAAAGAAACAATTCTGCCAGTTAAGTAGTTTTCAGATAGCAGTGCTGGCTTTGGGCCATTCATTTCTTTGAGTGGATTGCCTGCATACCCTCCACTTTTACTGCTGATCCAAAATGAGTGAATGATTTTTTCTTTAGTAGATGCAGCAGGCACATCTTTATACTGGCTCCCTGATACTGCAGAATATTCCATTTTGCCACTGAATTTTTTCCCACTGGGATCAGGGTGATACCATTTTTAAACTGTTGACTGATATCTAATACAGTTTATGATATGCAGCTGACTTCTGTTCTTTGTGATGATGATGTACAAAAACTGCTTGAGCCAGGATCCATATATCCATACCCTTCTCCTTGAAGATGACAGAAAATCAGGTGATTTTTACACCCAGCTTTTGTTTTACAGGAATATTATAATTAGTTTCTGGTTTTGCAAGTGCATGAGGGAACAGATTGTCTCTCTAAAACAAAGTTTAACAGCATCTCAGACTTGAAAGAGGTTATCAGGTCACTTGATCACATATAGCCGGGACCTCCCATCAAGATATCTTACACTTCACAGCCACAGAAAGGGGAAAAATGACACTTCCCCCAGGATGCTTACTCTGGTTTCAGATACTGCATGCAAAGAGTTTTTAGACTCTATGTATCTATTTTAAGATTGTAGTCATCCCAAGCTATTTATACAGACATTTGAAAACTGTAGCATATTCTTACAGAGATTTAGGCCACTGCTGATCATCACTTCTGACAGACTTTTCCTCTTCTTCTCTGGGCAAAACCATGACTTAGGTTCTAATTTGAAGTATTTCTCCATTTACATAGAAGGAATCTGGATACAAACATGAAGTATCTTCTTCAAAACCCAACTATCAAGAAAGAAGAAATATTAAAGAGCAAATTTTTTCTTCTAAATTCCTCTTATCTTGCATAATCATTAGAATGGTTTATACTTTAATGGCCTCTTTGTCCTGAGATATTCCTGTAAACAGGTTGCAACTTCTGTCAAAGCTGTTGCTTTGTAGTATATTTGCATAAGTAAATGTAATTTAAAAGCCTATGCAGAGACAGAACATTGCCATCTCTGGATTCCCTGAGAAAAATTTCTGTCTTTGATATTATCAAACTGTGGACTCATATTATTCTCTCCATGTTCCCCTGCCAGGTCCCTCTCCCAGTTTCTCTATGCCTTTGATCTAGAAGTGCAGATGTAGATTAGTTTATGGGCTTGTCCTGAACTCTGTCTTCAAATGAAGATGTATTGGATTTGCATGGCAAGGTTTTGGTAGCAGGAGGGGCTACAGGGATGGGTTCTGTAAGAAGCTTCCAGAAGCTTCCCCTGTATCTGCCAGAGCCAATGCCAGCTGACTCCAAACAGACCCACCCTTGGCCAAGGCCAAGTCTAAGTCCAAGTCCATGTCCATCAGCAACTCTAGTAGTACCTCTGCAATAATGTATTTAAGAAGAGGAAAAGGTTACTGCACAGGAACAACTGCAGTTGGAGAGAGGAGTGAGAATATGTGAGAGAAACAGCTTTGTAGAAGCCAGGATCATTGAAGGAGGAGAAGATGCTATAGGTTCCAGAGCAGATTCCCCTGCAGCCCATGGTGCCGACCATGGTGAGGCAGCTTTGCCCCTGCAGCCCATGGAGGTTCACGGTGCAGCAGACACCCATCTGCAGCCCATGGAGTGCAGCTCACACTGGAGCAGAGGATGCCGAAGGAATCTGTGACCGTGTGGGAAGTCTGTACTGGAGCAGGCTCCTGGCAGGACCTGTGGCTCCATGGAGAGAGGGGCCCACGCTGGAGTAGGTTTGCTGCAGGACTTGTGACCCCATGGGGGACCCACCCTGGAGCAGGCTGTTCCTGAGGGACTGTACCCATGGAAGGGACCCACACTGAAGGAGTTCATGAACTCCAGCCCATAGGAAGGAATCATGTTGGAGAAGTTCATGGAGGACTGCCTCCCTCGGGAGGGATCCCACACAGGAAAAAAGTGTAAGGAATCTTTCTGAGAAGAGGAAGGAGTGGCAGAACAACTACTTCCTTAAGCTTTCTTCCACCTTCCATTTTTATTTGTAGTGTACTAAGTGGCATGAAACACTTGCTGTATGGTGGAAGTTGTTATTTGTGAGGAAGCCACTCCTGGGTAGATGGACAAACAGCACAGACTCTTTAAGAAAATGTTTTGAAGAATCATATCTACTATAGGGTAAGCAATTTTTAGCCCTGTTGAAGACACTGTTTTGTGCTTAAGGTTCTTGTATACTGAATGAAGCACTGAAAAAACTCTGAAAGATCTTTCTCATTTCTCACTACCATGCATGCATGGTCAAAATCAGTCAAGCTAAGAAAACACAGGGATAATGAGAAACTAAGCATCTGTTTACATTCCCAAGTGGCTGTATTTGTCCAGATGTGATAGTCCTTCTGTATCTTTAGAGGTTAAAAGGAGGATTTCACCTGATGTTCTGAATGGAGGATTATTGACCCAAAAGAAAGGAAAAATAAGAAAGATAGCAAAATAACATTCCTTCCCAGTGAGAGAAAAGTATAAAATTGGATTTTTATTTAAAAAAAAAAAAAACCTCTCTATCTGAAACAAGGAAAAAACCCAACAAACCAAGAACAACAACAAAACAAACCCAAAACCTTCAAAACCCAAAACAAATGCCAAAGCCCAACAGGAACAAAACACACAAGAACAAAACACAAAATAAAAACAAAACAAACAAGAACTTGGTATATGTAGGAAGAAGTTGTCAGTACATGCGACAGATCCTGTACTGTCAATGTTCATTTTTTTTTTCTGGACAGATAAATAAATTGACAGGTACTTACGAACTTCTGTGTGCTTTAAATTCAGCATTTTTTCTTCAACTTACTAAAAAAAGTGGATGGTGACATATGTCTATTCTATACAGATGTACAGGAGCTATTACAGTATGTATTTGTTATAGTGTTGCTAATTGAAACATAAAGGGCAGATAAGGAACATCAAAAGCACTTTTCCAGTGATTAAATTAATCCATATTATTCAGAGTACAAACACAGTGCTAGTGGTTCCTTCAAGAAATCTGGCTTTCTAGTTCAGTTAAACATCAGACAACCCTACACACGCAAAGTGCCTTCATAATAAACAAATATGCCACTCAATTTTATGTGTTTTGCATGTTATAGAAGCTTCCTGTAAACGCTTGGGTGACACCTTATGGAAGGCTGAAATATTTTGCAAATAATATCAAGTATTTGTTTTTCTTTCTCATTGTGAGATGCATTATCTAAGATAACAGCTGTTGCATCTCATTATGAGTCTCTCTCTAAAGGTAATAACCCTTTATTTATGCATGATACCTATTCTGAGTCATATATACCACCATTCCTTCTATTGTTTAGGGTCAAGAAGGGTGTATTAATGACAGTATTTCCATTCTTGTCACTGTAGTTCTGAAAGTCCTTGTGCTCAGGTTTTTGGCTGGGATAGAGTTAATTTCCTAGTAGCTGATGCAGTGCTGTGTTTTGGCTTCAGTCTTCCAACAGTGCTGATAACACACTGATGTTTTAGTTGTTCTCAGTAGCACTTACTCTGATCAAGGATTTTTCGGTCTCTCCTGTTCTGCCAGTGAGGAAGCTGAGAAAAAGCAGAGAAAGTTCACCTAACCTAAACTAGTCAAAAGGGCATTCCATGCCACAGCACATCATGCCCAGTACAGAAACTGGGGGGAGTTTGTTGAGAGCTACTGAACACTGTTCAGTGACAGGCTGGGCATCGGTCAGTGAGTGGTAAGCAATTGTACTGTGCACCAATAGTGTTTCTTGAGTTTTATTTCTCTCACTTTTTTCCTATACTTATTATTTCTACTATATTTTACTTTATTTCAGTTATTAAACTGTTCTTATCTCAACTCATGGGTTTTAACCTCATTCAAGTTCTCCTCTCCAACCCATCAGGGAGGAGGCAGTGAGTAAGTGCCTTTATGGCACTTAGCTGCCAGCTGGGGCTCAACCACAACAAGCACATAATTTTGTTCAGAGTTAAATTCTTTCCAATCACATTTAAACAGCCCACTCCCACTCCCACAAGCCTTCACCCTTTCTTTTCATCAGTTAACTGTCGCCTAAGAGAAGTATAATTAACAGAGAGATATGAAGACAATATATGGCACGGAGAATAAAATGCTCAAGCATAAACAGGAATTTTGCCACATCTGATATTTAGCCTCCTTATATACAGATTGTATTAATGGATTAGCTGTACTGTAGAATGATAAACTTATTTCATAACATGGGGTGAATGGGATAAGAAAATATCATTGTTGTAGTCCTCTAGGGATGCCTTAGCCTAGGTAAATTGCTTCAGGATTGACAGGGTATTGTGGTTTAACCCCAGTCAGCAACGAAGTACCATGCTGCCACTCGCTCACTCCCTCTTCCCCCAGTGGGATTAAAGGGAGGGAAAGGAGAATTTAAAATAAAAGTAATATTTTTTTCTTTCTAGCCAGAAAAGGGAAGCATTCAGTTGAAACAGAATTCTATATATTGTCTGCTTCTTTTTCTCTAAGCATCCTTTACTGGATACTATCAGAAGTAAAATTTGGTTTGGACTACGGTTTACAGCTGCAGTATGGATACTCACGATTTCTTATCTGGGTTTGTTTAGACAGGAGAATACCTGGTTCTATGAAAGATTTTATGTGGAATCTAGGTACAAGAATATGATGTTTGTAAAATGCAAATTAACTACATACCTGGTTTTTAGTCTCTTCCGCTCCTCCCCTGTGCCCACTCCCAATCAGTGAAAAAAAGTAAGTAAAGAGAGCAGAAAGGCATTGACAGTGGCTTCATGATTAAGACCAGTTTTGAACTTAAAGAAGGAATTTAACTGTTATGTTTGAAGTACACCATATACTCCCCTAAATTACACTGTTTACAACCAGCATGTACTGTTTGAGATTTTGAGTATGGATAGAATTTTCTTAAAATTAATGAATAAATCTGTTTCTTAGTATATAAAGTAATTTGAAAGTAATTTTTAAAATTTTGTACTTTCTAACGTAATTTTTCACAAATCTTCTAAATAATAGTTTTTCAGACCTGCTGCTTGTCAAAATCTCATAGCACATAGGTGCACAGGCAAGACCTGTTATCTGAATACTTAAGGATTTTTTCACCCCTAGATTTAGACAAATGATATTTGTGATGTGGAAGACTTTTTTTTTAAAAAAAAAAAAAAAAAAAAAAAGTCACTTACTTTCATTTTTGGATGCCAGGACAGTGCTATTTTTGAGGAGATGAGTAGGCATATTTTTATTTATTTTAAAATTGTTACTGAATATGCTACTTCCCACTCTCTTCTTTCAGATACCTTCCCTGAGTCTACTTTTTTGATATACTGGAGAACTCTACTTAGTACATCTTTTTTCTGTCCTTAAAGCAGAAGAGAAAAGCAGAAGAGCAAGTATTATATACCCCCAGATTTTAATTTAACTATCTTAGATGTTCATTATCCAGGACTTGGAAGGCTAGAACCTTTATCCTGCTATTGCAAAGATTCCAGAATTTCAGCAACCTCCAGCTTTTGCATAAATAAGTGAAAATGTGAAAACTCTCTTCCAGTCAGAAGTTTAGACAACTGATTTGGTTTTATAGAGCAGCAAAACTAGCAATGTCAGTCTGTGAGTTCATTTCAAGTTTCTTCTGACAAAAGCACCAAGGTTAACCAAGTAGAATATTTCAGTAGAACTGTTAACCTGATTAATTGGTTTCTTGGTTCAAGTTATTGTAGATAATACAGTGGACCACACAAGCATTTTCATGTGAGTTTTCAGAGTACTGTAGTTAGAAACATTAGCTCTTTTATCTGGGGTTATCAGTGGCCATGTTCCACTCATTCTGTATAGAGTAACTCACTGATGAGACAGTAGCTTTCCAGAATCAATAAAGATAACTGATGTCATTCACATTTTTGAGTGTAGATACACTCTTTGGGTCTTTGGCATACTGGGAATTTAGTAAACTTGAAAAAAAAAGGTGTTATTTGGAAGTCTTGTGAGGTATCATTTCCATATATCATTAGGTATCAACACGTTTTCAACACTGTTATCATCAGTGATGCTGATGCTACTCATTTTCATATCAAAAGTGTTAATTAAAATTATAACAACACTTGGTGGAAAGGTTTAATATTATAAAATGTTATTAATAATTTCTTCATTACATCTAAAACTATCTCAGCTTGATTACTCTTCCTTTTCTTCTTGTATGTCTACAAATTAATATTTCAAGTTAATTTAGTGCATTTATTCATAAAAAGCTTTCAATTAAATGTTCTAATAAAATTATTGAGTTGTTCATTTTTTTATAATTTGACAAAACTGGAGGTATATCTTGATGCTTACATATGATCATTTTTATTTCTAGCTTTACATTAGTTTTCTACATCTGTCTGATTTAGAGATGCTTTATAATAGGCTGGAAATCCTCTATAGTTAACAGTAATATTGTGTCCTGGGTTTAGCAGTAGCAGTCATTATTTCTCCTTCTTAGTAGCTGGTGCAGCGCTGTGTTTTTGACTTTTGGCCTGGGAACAGTGCTGATAACACCGATGTTTTAGTTACTGCTTTGACCAAGGACTTTGTGAGTCTCATGCTCTACCAGGGAGGAGGGGAAGCCATGAGGAAGCAGAGACAGGACACCTGACCCAAACTAGCCAAAGAGGTATTCCATACCACACCATACCACATCACATCATGCCTGAGATGTAACTGGGAGATACCCGGAAGGGCTGGCTCACTTCTCAGTCGGGCTAGTTTTTGACGGGTGGTATTGTACTTTCTTCCCTTGTTATTTCCCTTTTCATTGTTATTATTGGTGGTAGCAGCAGTGATTTGTGTTATACCTTAGTTACTGGACTGTTCTTGTCTCGACCTGTGAGAGTTACATTCTTTTGATTCTCCTCCCCATCCCTCTAGGAATGGGGCAGGGGCTGGGGGGTGGGAGAAGAAAGGGCAGGGGGAGGGAGTGGACTGCGTGGCTAACTTGACTACAGGGTTTAAATCATGACATACTCTTTTAGGTAATCTAGTTAATATTGATAGCTGTAGTGAATTAAGCATCTTTCCTGGATAAAAGATTGGTTGAATTAAAGACAAGGGAATCTCCTTCAGTAATGTGAAACCTGGTTAAAATACAGGCATTCCTGTAACACTTAAAACACACTACCAAACCTAGCCCTCATCAAGAAACTGGGAAAAATCATTTTCTCCCTAAAATATAAACATGCACACTTATATGCATGCATGTCATGTGCATAAAGTTTTCACAGCATAGTGCCCATACAGAAACAAGAAAAAAGAAACAAAACAACAAACAACAAACTCCAGAACAGGAAAAAGAGCAGGGAATAATGCACTGAATTTTGAAAATCCAAAATTGATAAACGAAGTCAATATGTGTGCGTGTGTTTGCTTTCAAGCGAGACTCATCTTTAGCACTGCCATAGCACAGTCAGGTTCCATGCAGAAAGTCAGAATGCAGTGATGCAAATTTCTTTTTATAGTCAGTTTTGACGTTCTCCTTCAGCTGTTTGTTCATTGTATATACAAGCATAGGAAAGTGTAGAGCTTAGAAAAGACTTTTTCAGATGTCCAGCAGAAGTATTGTTTGTATTTTGTAGGAACATTGCCATTCAACTCAGTTAAGGAGATTTTATCTTTTAGTGCTTACTAAATTTTCTCAGCAGGTTGTTACATTCTCCAGGCTCAGCAACAGCCAGCTCTCCACTTCCATAAACAACATATAAGCTCCACAAAGGATCCATTGTCCGTAGAATCCTAAATACAGCCCTTACTCAGAGGAAGCGCTCTCATCACCCACTGCCTGATAAGAACATTATAGGAACATCATCTGTTCCTCTGCAGAGGTGGTTCGTATCTTTAGCATAGTCCTATAGAACTGTGATAATTGAGGTCTCCCAGCCTGGTCACAGTCAGTGTTGTCATTCTGCAGTTTGTTAGCCAGTGGGAATAATGCAGTAGCATTGTACCAAAAGTCAAATTGTAACAAAACAAACGGAAGTATCACTCAGGAAATGTGTTTGATGTTTTGTTCTTCTACTTGTTTCTTCTTGCTTGCTAATAATCATTGTCAGAGATTTATTTCACCTTCCTTCTAACCTTTTTCCACTTTAGCTTGTTAAGACTTTTTTTCTTTTTATACAAAATACACTGGTTTTTGGAGGTCAGAAGTTTCATGGAAAGTACTAGTTATGATAAAACTTTCTAGGCTTCAGGGTGAAATTATTAATTATAGAAGACCAGTCCACAGAATAGCCACAGGCTTAGAGTTTCAGTTAATCATCTCAATAGTGAGACAATTTAAATGTCTATGCTGTTATTTAAACTGAGAATTAAGTGTGGCTTTTCCTGAAGTCAAGCAAGTACCCTACATGCCTCCATGTCTCTGAGGAAATGTTTGCTTTATGATTGATTTCTGTTTAATGTATGTAGAAAATGAAAAAAATTCAACCACTTGGCATTATATATGTGAAACAGAATTCTTTTTTATCAGACACTAATAAAATTTCCTTATTTACTTCCCACAGCCACAACCTATTGTGATCTTATGGCATTCTGACAGCTCAAAACCTTGCATTTCTTCTTTACCTTGCAATAATTCAAATAACATTGTTCTGGTATTGAAATCTAGTGCAGCCCATAGTTCTTTTCTGTTTATATAAATATTCACAAAGACTCGTTTTCTTTGAATCTAGAAAAAGAGTGATATTCACAGCATTCCCACAGTACAACAGAAAAATAGAAATGAAAAGAATACTTGACTTAAGCACATGAAATACTCGATTCTGTCTAAACATATCTGGCATAAATCCTATGGTTCAGCTGACAGTTATATTTCATCCTCCTTTTCCCCAAATGAAGGGAAACTGTACAGGTTGGGCAAGTAGGAGATAAAGGAGACTTATTTCCTTTGCAGAAATGTACTACCATTGGGCAAACAGTATTCCTGATAGTCACTGGCTACTACTCCACAGGTCTCCCATGGTTTGTGTCTTATATCTGCCATCTGTCTGTGTCTTATATCTGTGTCTTATATCTGATATATCTTATATCTTATACCTTGGCTATGTCAGAGGAACTCAAATGACACTCAAAGCTTCTGTTAGGGCTACTGACTTCAGTTTTGTATACTTATTTTTTTTTTGACCAAGGATGACATATAAATATAAGCATGGAATAGAATTCTTTACTACCACAGGTAACTAGATGGTGTAAATTTTCCATGTACCCCTTGAAAAAATGATTTCATTCTGAAAATGCTACCA
>JBCJKH010070317.1:0-23620 GCA_039877255.1 Loriculus beryllinus
TTCACCCGGAGAGAAGACCCCAACAACAAGAGAGGAACAATGGAAAGGAGCCACGCTGGCATTTGGGTAAAAGAAGACGACATGATTGTCTGAGACCCAAGACCAAGGAGTATAAGAGACCGTACCCCAAAGATGCCGGTGTGCATCTTCAGTGGAGCGGAGACTGGAGCGGAGTGGAGCTCATCCAGCGCTGCTTGCTTATTGCCTCTCGATATTAATCAATTGTAATAAAATAATTAAATCCCATCATGGCTAAGACAAAGTTTTTATAACAGAAGGAAGCGATTATGTGTCCCTTCCTCCCACACCCGAGCCGGGGCCGGCGCAGCTGCGTGAGGCGACGAAGCCGCTCCCTGCCCCCTCAGCCTCCCGCCGGGCCGCGCGGCCGTTACCGGCCATCGCCGTGGCCGTTGGCGGAGGGCAGCGCTCCGATTGGCAGGCGGCGAGCCAAGCGCGGCCGGTCTGCCGCGCTCCGGTTGGCCCAGCCGGTCGATGGCTCCGCCCCTCTTCTCCTTTCCTATTGGCTGCTTGGACTTGCAGGCCCCGCCCTCCGCCCCGCCCCTCCGGGGTCATTTAAGTTTACGGCGGAAATAAATAAATAAAGCGGGAAATAGAAATGCGTAGAAGGGGGGGGGGGGGGCACAACCGAGCCTACTGCTTGAGGGGGCGGGGACTATCCCTGGCCACCAATCAGTACGCGGCTGCCTCACACAGCGCTTCCTTCGTGGAACCAATCAGCGCTCCAGACGGGCTAAGGCGGACTCTATCGTTCTAAACTCCATCCAATGAGAGACGTCATGTGTTTGACCGACTGCTGCGCCGTCCAATTGGAGGAGGGCGTAGCGGGAAACGCGGGAAGGGGGCGGGCGCGGGGAGCGGTGGGGGGGGGGGGCGCGGCTCGCCGGGGAGTGGCGGGGCGGTGAGCCAATGGCGTCCGTCCGACGGGGCGGGGGGGGCCAATGATGGTGGCGGCGCGGCGGCGGCGGCTGCCTGTGAAAGCGCCGAGCCGCGGCGAGAAGGGGAAGGGAGAAGATGAAAGAGGTACGGCGTTTCCGGGGTCAGCGGGGGGTTAGGGGCGGGGGGACCCGGCCGTCTCCGCCTACCGGAGGGGCGGGACGAGCGCCCGGTGCGAGCTCACCGGGAGGCGGGTTACCCGGGAGCGGTTGGGTGCTAGGAGCCGCTCTGAGGTGCGGTGTAGGGAGAGCTCGTTGTACCGGCGGCTCCATCCGTCCTGTGTCTTCTTCCCTCCCCAGAACTAAAGTTTAGGGGCCGGTACCGCGCCGTCTGTGGGAGTTTGATGGGCTTCCCGACAGTGAATGTTCTCTGCCGTCCCCTCTGGAGAAAACAGGCACCTCGCGTTTGTACCTGGGCGAGCTGTCGGGATAACCTCATATCGCGGGTCCCGCAGTTGGCTTTAGAAGCAATGAGCTGCGCGTCCTCCCGGTGCCAAGATGGCAGGGTCTGGTACCCGGGTCTCCCGCGTCCTGCCTGGGGGGAGCGTTCTGCCATGTATACACGGGAGCGCAGGGTTAAAAGGGGTTTGGCAGTCGTGGCAGCGACAGCACTAGGAAACGGGCTGCTTGCTGCCAGTTAGGAATCCAGAGTTTGCTGCTTTCTGTAGCCGAGTGAGTCTTGATTTTCCAGGTTGAATGCCCTCTCTTAAAGCTCTCTCTGCTGAACGACAAATGAGGGATTGCAAGGAAGGAAGGGGCTCTGTATAGTTAACAAGAGCTAATGTGCAAAGCCTGAAGTTCAGTTTTTTTCGGTAACGATTCAGGAGGAAAAAGTATCTCTGCAAAATCTGTGCTTATTTACAGTCCTGAAATCTGAACGCCTTGGGGCTGAGTGCCTGCAATGGGCCCTCCTATAGGAAAGATGTCTGTGAGATTACAGGGTTAATGCTGTAGAAACACACAGTCTTTTGGCGTCTGTGAATCCTGGGTGCTTTGCAAGAAAGAGAAACTCAAGACTCAAATAAATCCATGATGGAAAAGTAATGTCCTCCTGAGCTTACACCAAGAACACCCCACCTCGGAGGCAAGACCTGGTTTAGCTGCCTTCGGTCTATGCTAGGAGTGCACAGTATTAGAGATGATTGGGAGGATCCTTCCCACCCCGGTGGAAAATGTGGTATTTGAGAAGTCGCAGTTTTCTGCAGGAAAATTCCAGTTTTACTGGAAAAAAAACCCAACAACTTAGATATTTTTTTTCTGACCAGAAAATTAAAGTGAGGATTCATGGCTACCTGCCTCAAAGCCTTCTGTCTGTTCCACTTTCTGCTTACAGAAAGCATGGTTAAAAACCTCTCCCAAGAGGTGCTTGCCTTTGTTATTATTAATTTCCCCCCTCTTTATTAATTTCCCCCCTCTTTCTCCCTCTTTAAAGGAATTACTCGTAATTTTTATTCCACAAACGATGTGAGAACTTCTTACTTCTTACCCTGAAACGCCGCGATGAACATTTCATTCGTGGCACGAAAATCCCGGTATTTGGCCAGCCCGAATCAAAACTTCTGGAAACTTGGGGCCAGATCTTTGGCTTGTACAAACTGGCTTGTTCCATTGTGTTTAGTCCACAGAGGATTTGGCCCTAGTTAATTAATGGTTCACCCGAGGTCGTGCAGTGGGTTGAGTTTTAAAGCTGGAGACTGAAGCCAGAGCTGTTATTATTGAATCCTGTCATGGGTCTTGAAGTTTACTGCACAACACTATATTTTTCCGAGACAAGCAGGATTAATAAGAGCCAGAATCCACGCGGCACTGATTGCAACTTTGCTTCAAAATCATGTTCTGAAAAATCTATTCAATTGTGATCTTACTGGAAAAGGGAGTAAATATGTTGTAATTAGTGCATAGGTGACACTGACTACCGAGGGAGAGAGAGGCCTGAAAAACTGCTTTTGTTATTTAAACCTTTCTTTCAAAGTACAAAAGCATTTGATTGGCACTTCACTGATTTAATAGTCCATTTGTAATGCAGGAAGAACATTACAGGGGATTTTAGCATTATTCTAAATCTCATCATTTAATCTGTAGGTGGGGTTTTTTTTCATGGAAAAAACCCTCATTTCTAGCAGAAGAAAACTTTCTGATCGCATGTCGAATCTGTGACTAGGCAGTGGTTAAAGATGTGGAGCCTTGTGTCTTCCAAAATAAAATGGTCTGTAAGTCTTAAAACATAGCTTGTTTGTTTTGTTAGCACATACACAAAAAGTCCTGGCCAAGGATTTCATGGTTGCTGTTACTACGTTGCAATGTTAGGAATGGAATCCTAAGCCCCCTGTTTTAAAATCAGGATCACTAGCAGTCAGACTGCAGAGGAGGGCAGCTCAGATCCCAGATGTACAAGATGCCAGGTACCTCCTTCAGTGCCCTGAATTTACACCTGGACTTGCATGCAGATGCTTTGTGAAAGTTGGGATTTCTTTCTGTTTTACACATAGGGAAGATACAAAGGCAAGCAATGCAAACAGACCAGCATGCACCCCCCACATACACACCCCAGTGTTTCTGATTTTAAGGGGAAAAGCAGATTTCATACAGTTGGTGAGGGCATATCTTTGCCTTCCAAATGTTTGGTGAGTGACTTCATTGCTTAACTATTCTGTGCTAGAAAGACCCTGAATTAAACCTTCCTGAAATGACTTCCCAATGTCAGTGGCAGCCCTTCTGCCTCCCAGGCCACAGCTGCACCTATTGGCTTCTTTGTCCCATCCCTCCTACGCACAGGCATGCCTGGCATTGTTTTGGAAATACAGCAGAAACTTGATAATTCAAACTGATGCCTCGGAGAGCCACTTGTGGAATTAATTTATTGGGTAAATCAGTGACTAGCTATGCAGGCAAGAGTGAAAAAAAGATGCTGCGTCATAGTGTGTGATTCGTTCTGTTAACTCAACCAGTGGGTTTAATTGTCAGTGCATTGAGTGTCCTGGAAACTACATTTTAAAGTTAAAGCCTTACAAGATCCCAGCGTGGTTCTATGCTTGTTACTTAATTCTGTGAGGGGAACTGGGTTTTCAGCTCTTCAATGAGGAGTTATAATTTGAGATTAGAAATTAATCCACAGCACCTATTTTATGGCGTAGTATTTATGGCATGCCTCAGAGGTTAAACCATAGCCCTCGTGTTCTGATCTGTGCTGTGGGTTTATTTGATTTCAGCAGCACTGCCTGCCTAAGACAAATAGGATTTGATCCTTGCTGGGTAACCTTGGTCAAATGCCAGGTGGCCCTCACGACCTCCTATTTCCATCTTTCCATTAGAAAATAAGTGTGTTCTTTTTGTTTATTTTTCACAGGGCCTCAGTATTATTCAGTCCAGTTTTGTCATGTGAGGCTGTAAATCCCTTCAAGCGAGGTGGAATTTTAGATTGGCGAGCTGTTCCCATGTGCATCATGAAGGAAAAGGCTGTCCTCTAGCCAAGTGTGGACAGAATTTACCAAGTTCAGCTCATTAAGATTCCAGAGTGACTGTAGATATTAATGGAAAAGATGCTACGGGAAAAAGAATTATTTCTCCTTTTTTTACAGTAAAAAAAAGAGGAATGTTAAGTAAGCAGGATCTACCTGGAATTGCATACAGAGTAGCCCAAGAAATCTTACCAGCAATTGAAGCTCTCTGAAGTGATTGCAGAAAGTGTGCAAAAATCATTATGATATCAGCAAACAAAATAAACCCACTGTTGCATATCTCAGATATGTTTGTTTACCCTGGTAACCATAGTTGGGCTGCACCTTGATGTTGAGTATCAGAGCAACTCAAATAGAACAAAATTCAGTTCTTGACTTTTTAGGGGGGGTGTACACTGAGATGAATCATTGGGCATTTCTGAAGCAAAGGAAAATGGTTGCCATTGACTTGTTTTTCATGACCAGAGGTGATTTTGGAAGGTCTGCATTGCTTTGTGAAGTTACATACTTTGTGGCAGGAGCAGGGTGAGCAGAGCAAAAGAGTATTTTGGGATGTGGATTATTTTGCACTTAACCAGCATGAGTGGATCTCCAATTCTACTCTCAATTTTTATCCAGGTATTCATGAAAGGTGCCTCCAGAATTAAAAAAATGCAATACTTTGTAATCAAATGCTGAGGGAAGCTCTGATTCCTCTACTGCTTATTCAAAGAGTTATGCCTTCATCTTTCCTTATTTTCTCCCATCAAATATGGGATCCAACCTAGTTACTTCTTCTTATATTTTCATGAAAGTATGCTACAGACTGATTCCTTGTTTACTGGTTTTGGTTTCTGGCTTAAGACTTGGGTCTCATGTCACTGTCTGCTCTGCCATGAGTAGCGTATTAGACTTTAGGGAAAGTTGCTCAGTCTTTGTGTCCTATCTGTATGCCGGGAATAATACCATGCACTGTCATCACAAATATTTGCAAAGGTATATACATGGAGAGTTCTGAAATGCTGTTGTTATGGTTATATACAATATCCCAAGTAATAATTTCAGATGGTAGGTGCCAATTATTCCATTGGCTGGCTGGTTTGACAATAAATGCCAATGTCAGTGGCTTTATAAACTTTGGGGTAGTTATTCTGGGTTTGCATCAGAAAACAGAACGTGGCTTAGACATGAATTTCCCCTTTGAAATAACTGAAGTGACATCAGTGGAATTATACAGGAATGATTTTGGCATTGATGCTACCGAAAGACATAGTGCTGTGCGAGTGCTTTGGCCTCATACAGAGCGAGCTGTATTAGTAGAACAGGAGTTCAAAGCTGCTTTGGAACTGTAGTATCCTCTTTACCATTTTAATATTTCAAGTACTGCAGCTAGCAAGTGGTGTTTCAGGAAGAACTGACAGGGTTCAAAACAGGCACGTCTCACACCAACACTAATTATACACACACATGACTTAATTCCCCAAATAACCTCTCGCACGTCCATTTGACTAAAGCATAAGAAGTAGAACTTTTAAAGCATTTTGGTGGCAAAACTCTGCTCAGAAATCTAGGCTGATTTTCTTCTGCGTAGCACCTTCTATTTCCAGACACTGTAAATATTGGCCTTGAGAAAATCTTTGTGTGGTGTTTACCCACATCTCTTTATGAAGCAAGCAGAAAACACCCGCTGTTCCAAAAGCTCCTTATATTTTTGCATGCCTCTTTGGAGACCCTGAGGCTTTATTTCCACCAGCGCTACTAGTTCTGTACATTGCCCTCTCCTACTGATGCTAGTTATAATGTGCAGTCGTTAAGCAAAATTACCTCCAGTTAGGTACTGAGCACCCTCAGAACTTGAGTTGAAGCCATAGCTTTTAGATATAGTGAAACAAGGGCAAAGCTGTTTGAAACAGACTGGGAGAGCCTAAAGTTTGGCGTTCAGGCCACTAGAAAAGTTGTCATTCTTCAGGATTTTTAAGTGTAACAGAATGGGATTAGGGATTGAAATAGCAGGTGCTGCTATTCTTATGTAGAAGAAGCAATATCTGTTTTGTTAAGCAATTTCCTGTTTCATAGCTGTGAAGTAAATTAGGAAAATCTTTGTGCTGTTAAGTTAGAACTTAAAGGTTATGTCCAGTTTCTCTCCAAAACATTCGTAGGACTTCTCCCCCATTGTAGTGTATGAATAACAGTCGCTGAACTCAACGCGAGGTTGTTTTTATCGTGTGGCTGAAAAGAAGAGTCCCTATTTATAGCATTCAAACATTGGCAGGTGCAAGACTGGTGAGAAACTTTAGTCTCACACATACAAACTGGTTGTTTAGGAGAGTCTTCTCCGTGGTGGTGGCTGCTCTCAGCCGGGCCGCTAGAATCAACAGCGTTGCTCAGTGGCTTTCTTCTTGTGGCGATCAATCAGCTTGGATTTCCAGGAGGGTGTGTAGTGAAAAGGGGCCTGATGGTGCTGACTGCAGTAATATACTTAGCTATGGCAGCTTTAGCTATTATTTATAGAAGTGCTAATTATATCAATAGAAATAGCAATATTAATACTGGTAAGTGTCAGAATCCACGCTTGACAGCACGAACTAAACACAGCTACTGCGAAACAAAGCAGCCAGCTTGTCTCCCTTGTCAAACCACCAATATGCATTTCAGGAAGAGCACACACCCACCTTAACTGCTTGGGGTCTCACCATTTTTGCTCATCTTGTTCTGTCACTAGCATTTCAAGCTGAAAACTCACAAGCCCGCCTATTCCCGTGCAACCAGGACTGTATCCAAAGCCAGTCCGGAAAATTCAAACTGTGACTAAAAGTGTAACAGTGGATTCCAGTTTAAAGCTGTCATCCTGCAACGCTGGAAACCAAAAAAGTGTCTCAAAGGCCAGAATCTGATGCAAACTTTTATTTTCTTTTAAGCTTGGATTCTGGCACTCCTTGTTTACAAAATAGTTGGTGCAAACTTACGTAGATTTCAGTACCCACAGCTACCTGCGGACTATGTTAGAACCAACCTTAATTGGCATCTTTTAAAGGGCAGAAATCGTATTACCCCAAAATAAACAAAACTAAAGGAAAACAAGAGCATATTGAGACTCATTTTCTGGCTGCTTTTTTAACATTTAAAATGTGCTTGATTTCCTCTCACAGCTCTTGTTGCTTCTGCCTACCTCTTGTGACAGTGTTTTAGACTGACTTCCCACAGGAGCTTACAAATCAAGCAGGTTAATGTCTTCATTAAAACTGAATAACAGTTTACTTTGGGAAAAAACATATTAAATATTTCAGGATATTGAACACCAAACTACTATTAAGCTTTAACTAATGCATTTACTTTGCTGACACTTGCTCTCCATTGGGATGTGTAGCTCAAGTTAATGTCACTAAAAGTGATGTTTAAGGCTTCATGAGAAAGTGTTTCCAACCCCTCCTAGATGATTTTACTCCAATTCTATCACTCTGTACTTGAGAAAAAGTTTTAAATAAGTTATTTCAGCAACTTGCCATCCTTATTTTGGAAATGTACTGGGTATAAATGTCTCCTTTAGAGTTTTAAATAATCCTTTCCATGTCCTAGATATCTGCGGTACGCTGTGTAAAGAAAGTGACAGTCTGTTGGCCTCCGGACATATAAAGAATGCCCTTAGCATGCTTTGCCTTTGGGAGGAAAATACAAGGATTGTTGCGAGCAGAAAAGGTTGGGTTTTTTTGTCACCCATGACTGTGAACCCATCTCAAGGCTGATAGAGTGTATCAGTAGAATAGAAACGGAGGCACATAGCCAGGAGGTCAGGGTTTCTCAGTTGGCACACTGCGGGGGCTGCTGCAGACCTGTGTGCTTGTGCCTTTCTCAGTCTCTGCAGAATCCATTTGCAGTGATGCCACGTGGGACATGGGGCATCCCATCAGTAATAGGAATGGGGTTTGTTTGGGTTTCTTTTGTTTGTGTGACACTGCAGATTCTGCCGGTGTAATTTGCTTTATCAGCTCTTCTGGTTTTGTTGGGATTTCTTTTTTCATTTTTTTTTACCTCTTCATTTGGCAATTCTACAGTTTACTTATCTGTTATCAGAGCTGTGTCATTCTTTCTGGATCCGACTGCAGCAGAATCCCAGTACATGATGCAATCAAACAACATTCCTTCACTGGCAGATTCAGACCAATCTCTTTGAAGTTTTTTAATGTATCTAAAATCAAAGCCCATTTCAGTTCTATGCCGTAGTAATACTCATGTTTTGTTATAACCTTTCCCATAGTTGCTCTGTAGTAATCCTGGAACTCTTCTGGTATCTCTTTAAACTCCCTGAACAGGTGATCTGTGAGTAAATCTCCCCGAGGAGTTACAAACTCGCTTGAATTATTTACATCTATGGTAGGAATTCTGCCTTGCCTTGCATACTGGGCTGATTGCAGAGATGATACAAACTGGGTGATGCAGAAAAAAATGGAGGATGTGCCTGATGCATAAAGATACACGTTCCATTTAGGAATATAATTCCTATATAATTCCTACTCTAATCCTGCTGGTTTTACCTGAGTTAACTTGAGGAAAAAAAATCATCCACAAAACTTAGGATCTTGCTTATAGCCATAAAGAGGTTGTTGATAAAGCTGAATGGCAAAGAGAACAGTTTATGCAATAGGCCAAAAATAAAAAGCTGAGTTTAACTACTAATGGGTATCTCAAAGACATCATAGCTCAATGGTGGTGTTCTGGAATATAGTGAGCCCACTCCTTATCTCATTTGGCAAACTTGGTAATTCCTGGTAGGATAGTAAGTAATCTATGCTTGCATCTGGAATATGAGTTGGGTTTTATCTTTATGCATCGTTGCACCACATTTAAGTTCAGCAGAGTAGAAAAAATAATTACCAATTTTATTTGAGCAGTTCCGTGGGGCACTCCACTTTTTGGTCAATATGTCCTTGGATTTACTTGTCACGGCACATTTATTGACTGTACGGTCATTCTTGTCCGTTAAGTGGTTCCACATGTCACACCTTTGCGAGTTTTACGTTTGTGGTGTGAACATAAAACTTGTCTTGCCTAGTCCTGGCTTGAAAGATAAATAAGATAGAACTGATTTTGTCACCGCAGTGGCTGAGTACTTGTACTGTCATGGTGCAGTTGCATCCTCGGGTTCATGATTTCTTTTCTATAAGACCTCATGGGAATTTGTTTAGGCTTTGCTTTTGTTCCAGTAAAATGTAACATTTCAAAGAATGTAGACTTAAATAGAACAGATTGGCCTAAAGTGAAGTAACCAGAAAGCAGAGACTGAGCTGAAAAGGGTTAGTAACCTGACTTTGAATGGGTCATCTTCTTGGTGCCACAAGGGGACACTGACCCAGCTTGCTGTCAGGGTGTTTGGTGGATGGGTTGGTAATCTGGTGGGTTTTACCATGCAGTACTGCTCCTGGAAAGCACAATAACCTGGGCTTTGGGAATACTCTCCAGATCCCCAATTAGTATTAATGTTATTTGCATGTATGTATTCTAACAGAAACCAGGAGTCCCAGATGAGATCGGTGCCCACATCCACTGGTGCGGGCGATTCTACATATTGGAAAACAGAGTCACTCTCTCAAGAAGCTTTTATTTAAACAGGCAGCCAGGTGAAAGGTGAGGGGAACAAAGTACTAGAATTCCCACTATAGTGGTTGCAGGCGAAGCCACAGAAAGATTTAGTGGCTTGATGGGGATAATCCAGGGAAAGCAAAAGAGAGGTTTTCAGAGGCAACTAACTCCCACTAAAGCAAGCATGGGAGTGATGTGCCAACCTGCCATTTGTGCCTTTGAAAATTTCCCCAGGGAGTCTATTGTAGAGCCAAGCATTGAACTCTGATCTTCAGTCCCCCACCAAACAACCGTTCCTTTCTGCTTTAAGTGTTTTTAATTGAAAAATACCATCTGAACAGTGTCTGTAAAGAATTACTTTTCCTCAGAACCTCCAAAAAGAAAGCAAAATGATGTGCCGCAGCAATAAATTAACCAGCGATCAAAATAAAAACCACAGCCTTGTTATGAAAACCAGAACTGGTGGGTAAATACTGTGAATTTATGACACCACTGAAAAAAAATCTACTCTGGTAAACGTTAGTACTTTTAGAACTAAAGGTTTTTTGGTTTAATTATTAAACTATTCAAATATCTTCTAAACAGACTTTACATGCAAAAGCCTACAAATTGTTTAAAATACCCCAAGCAGAAGTTCAGTCCTTGCTTTTCTGCAGGCACTATTTATATCTGTGTCGGTGTTTGTTTCAGAGAAGAGAATAAAACCAAAGCCCACATGACCCTCTCTTACTCTCCCCAAATAGAAGTAACACTTTTCCTTTTAGAGCTGTACGTACATTAACTCGCTCGTTCTCATCCCTTCGCGAGGAAGTGGACTCTCTTCTTCCCATTTTGCAATTTGGGAAACGACGGCACAAGGACTCAAGGTTATACAAGTCCAAAGAAACTGTTAGAGTCAGATTACACTGCCGGGGTGACCCATGTTCAGGCCACTCCAACACGTCCCCTTAATAATATTTTACAAGCCTGAGCCATCTGTGTGTGATGAGATCAGAAGTAAGGAAGTCTGTAGTTGCCAAGAGGATTTTAGCAAGCAGAATTGTACAACTACAAAGAAATCCTACGGCATCAACAAAGGAAGCTCAGAGAAATATTCACACTGAGCTCTTCTGGACTATTTTAATTGGAAAGTGTTTGTTCTTGTAAAACTTTAAGAGTTCGTTCTCCCTTTTGCACACCTAATTGTTAATGACAGCATTGGAAGTTCCACATACATAAGTAGTAGTCTCCAAAATAGCCAATTCCATATTTCGCAAAAGTAAGAAAATAGGCTTTCTGCTGCACCTCTCTGTGCACTTGTAGGGGTAGCCAAACTTTTAGACTTGGCTGCATCCCAATGGCTTCTTTCCTTCCTTCCCCTCACAAACACACACGCACACGGAAGCACCTCAGATAAGACACCCTCTTCCCCTCTGCCAAGAATTATCTATTCACTTCTGAGCCATGGCGTTCCTGCCATGTGTTAACCTCAGAGGTATCATGGGCTCATTGCTTATGTCTTCCCACTTCTATTTGTTCTACAGAGTATTTTGCAAAAGCAAATAAATACAAAGAGTAGGTTTTTCAAAAGCTCTCAGCATCAGTCTAGCTCTTCTCCCTTTGAAGACAACCTGGGCTTGACGTGATTCTATCTCCGCTTGGAGATGGAATTAAAGTCAACTCTGAGCGTTTTAGGTACTTCATAGAATCATAGAATCAATTTGGTTGGAAAAGACCTTTAAGATCATCAAACTCAGCCATTAACTCAGCACTGCCAAGGCCACAACTAAACCATGTTGCTAAGGGTTTCGTCTACACAGGTTTTGGACACTTGCAGGGAAGGTGACTGCAGCCCTGCCCTGGGCAGCCTGTTCCAATGCCTGAGCACCCTTTGGGGAAGGAATTGCTCCTCATCTCCATCTAAACGTGCCCTGGTGCAGCTTGAGGCTGTTCCCTCTTACCCTATCCCTTGTTACTTGGGAGCAGAGACCAACCCCACCTCACGTCATCCTCCTGTCCGGCAGTTGTAGGGAGCAGTAAGGTCCCCCCTGAGCCTTCTCTTCTCCAGACTAAACCCCCCAGGTCCCTAAGCCATTCCCATCACCCTCGTGCTCCAGGCCCTGCACCAGCTCCAATTCCTTCTCTGGCCCCGCTCCAGCACCTCAATGCCTCTCTTGTAGTGAGGGGCCCAGAACTGAACACAGGATTCGAGGTGCAGCCTCACCAGTGCCCAGCACAGGGTGACAATCACTGCCCTGGCCCTGCTGGTTATGCTATTGCTGATACAGGCCAGGATGCTGTTGGCTTCTTGGCTGCCTGGGCACAAGCTGGCTCATGTTCAGCTCCATCAGTCAGCACCCCCAGGTCCTTTTCCAGTCGTAGCCTCTTCCCAGAGAATGTGTATTCTTACAAAAAAGGATTACTTGATTAATACTGGTGTTGACCAATGGATATGAATCTCTGGCTCTAACGAACAGCTCTGATTTTTGGAACAGAAAGGCTCTTAGAGTTTTTGTTTTGGTTATTATGGGTTAAGTTCTATTAGGGTTTCTCCAAGTTTGTTTTATTAGAAAATGGTATTTATTTGACTGCGGTATGCTACCTAAAATTGTTATAATTTGTTTCTTCATTTCCATAAACATTGCTATGTTTATTTTGGAAGGGTGGTTACTTAAGGGGAAAAAAACCTCACCCCCAAAACCAGCAACAAAGTAAGCTTAAAAATACATTGGTTATCTCCTATATCTGATTGTCTCTTGTAACCAGTGTATATAATTTTCCTATAGCAGCAATCTAAACAAAAAGAAAAGGGGAGAAGGAAGAGAGGCATTAGAATCTATTTTCAGGATGGCATATCAGACCACACGCACTTCTGGGGTAGAGCAGATTTGTTATTTTGGGCAGTACTGTGGAACTTATGAGAAGCTTTCTTTTTTTATACAAAGTTAGTTCAGAGTAGATTAAAGTTTATTTCAAACTCAGCATATTTGACCTCAAGCATCATAAGAGTCATGTAGAATTGGCTCATGCTATTAAATTCCTGCAGCGAACTCCATAATAATGATTAATTTCTTTCATAAACTCTCTTCATAATTAATACAGGTTTCATTGTGGGCACTGCTATTCTCATATTGATTATCTCTACAATTTAGACTGGACTTGTAAAATGATGTCTTTGTTTACTCTGGTGGCCAGACATTTATTTTACCTCAATAACTCTCATTTGCAAACTGAACTGGGGATCCTGCTACCATAGAAATTACAGCTATTTCAGAGGGTTTTCATGCAAGAGCAGGGATGATTTTTTTTGGCACCTGAGATTAATAACACTTTGGTCTTTTCTGATGTTTCTCAGCAGGGAATCTGAGTTCTTTATGAACATCAATTAATTAAGCTTTAAGACACCCTCCTGAAATGGGGAAGCAGTAGTAGCCTCTTGCACTAATGGATAAACTCCGATTTAGAGATGTTGACTGACTCAGTCAAAGTCACCTGCCAAGTTATCACAAATATAATCCAGATTTGTTGATTCCCAATCCTGTCCTTCAGTTGTGAGAAGTTCCTTTCTCCTGGCATGATGAGTTTTGATGTGGCATAGTTCCTTTTGGCAAGATCTATGTTTTAAAAAGTTATAATGGCTGGGGATGCTTTAGCTGCTTGAACAAGTATGGACCTTTCTTATCGCTTCCTTCTTCTCCAGAAGAATTTAATTTTATTTCCAGGATTCTTTCATAAACTGCAGTGAAATCAGTAAATTTTAAAGACTCTAATAATCCCTTTTGGAAAAAAGAAAAAGGATTTCCAGATTTCTGACAGACTTCAGGAGAAGCAGCTGTAATGAGAAAAGCAGAAGATAACGAATGGTGAGACTGAGATTCGAGTGTGTTGAAGGAAAAGAGCCATAAACCCAGATTTTGTACGCAACAAGTGACCCTTCCTTTTTGGTCAGTCCTGGGTATTAACAATATAAATCCACCTAATGACAATATCGCACACACACCTCCCCACCCTTCTCCTGTATCTCCAGTCCTGACACATCTCAAGGATGGGGACAATATATTTTGTTCAGTTCTGTTGCTCAGACTCTGAAGGGTCCCAAGTCGCATGGGAGCTGCTGAGCTTTCCTTTGTTTTGTTAACTTGAGAGAGTGCTGGGGGAAGCTGCAGTGACTGGCAGAAGGCAGTCTTTGGAAAGCCTCGGAGACAAACAGGAATTCCAGTGTTTGAGCTGAAATCAGCCGTCCTGCTGCTGCCAAACCTACAAGCAGGGAGGGGGAGATGTGGATGTAGCAAGCAGCACGTATATATGTATTAATACTTGCAGTACAGCATCCCCCAGGCCTGAGGACAGTAAGTGCAACTGAGGACACAGCGGAGTTTACAAGAGTACCTCACATGTTGAGATGCTTTATAGTCCCCCCTGTGAATAGCCTAGCGAAAACCATATGTGAAATATAAATATGCTGGGACTTAAAAGTGGAGCTGTATTCCAGCCTTTTAAGTTAATTTTGTAACACGCTGCATCTGAGGGCTTAATGTCTGTTGTATCCGATGCTAGCTGAATAGTGCAGGGCTTAATAAATGCAGTATGTACTGGAGACACCAGAGGCTTGGATGGAAGATGCAAAAGAAAAAGAAGATGGTGGAAACATCACAGTTTACTTGAAAGAATAAATCCAGTTCGAACCAACTGCCTGCTTGCTTCCTTTGGTCCAAAGGCAACAATGAACTCCTGTTGTCATGCTGAGTCAGTTGGCAGTGACTCACTTTATCAGTCTCAAAATTGTCCGGCATTTCATCAGAACTGGATTACACAATGGGTTTTTCCTTCCCCCCCCCCCTTCTTTTTTTCCCCCAATACACTCGTAATATTAATAGGCACGTAAATCATCTGACGTTAACATGTTTCCTCATTAACTTTTACTCTTTTAATTATGAGATTAGTAATCATACAACTTCCCAAAGAGGGAAATGCAGTAATCCCCAATCTGACTTGAAATTCGACAGCACAAACTTTCTTCGTTTTGCATTTCTCTCAGTTAAAAGTAAGTTCAAGCCTTTTGTTCCTTTCCACAGGATATTGGCATAGCTCGCGTATGCTCACAATTGTTTCAGCTGAGGTATGTGGTTGTCTATTGGGTGTGGAGAGAAGATTTGTGTGTGGAAACAGCAGCCAACGTAATGGAGCTGAATTTTTCTCCCCGGAATGACTTTTTTGGTTATTTCTGCAGAAACCTCAGAGAAAACACTTAAATGTAGCACTTTATCCACTGTAGCAGTGCACAGATATGATGTGATTTATTTGATGGGTATATTCATTCTGTAAACACAGGAAGACACATTATAGAAATGTAAAGTGTGTGGTTGTGTAATTAAAAAAGAAGAACATCCTCATAGCCCTGTACTCTGTGAAGTCAGGTCTGTGAGGCTTTATATCTAACTGCATTTTACCAGATTCTTTGATTTTAGCACCTACACAGTTACAGTTTCAATCAAAGCAATACAAAGAAACTAAACAAGTGATGCTGAGTTGGCTGGACAGCAATGCATCTGTTCTAAACCCCAGCATTTCTAAGTCCACCCATCTTGTCTGCTCTAGTTTAACATCTGTATTTTCCACCTGCATGACAAAATTAATTGTGTTTAATCAAATCTACTTTGTAATTACATAGTTAGGGCAAAAATATGGATCTTCAGTTTTTAATCTTAGGAGAGTTGAGCTACCCAGAACATGTTCTGTGCCTGCCTCAGTCTTGACATCCTAGCCTGGGTTTTATCCTGTCTGTCTGTGTTTGGAATTGGTCCTGGTGGCTATGGAATGGAAAGCTTCCCAGGGTCTTTGGATGGTTTTTAAAGTTTGTTCTTTGGTGGTTCTCGTTCTTTGTTGTTAATGAGATCAAACCACATTTCCGCCAAGGCTGTGACAGTGTCATCAACCTGTAATCTTATCAAGTCCCTCTGAAACTTCCCTCAATGGGTTTTGTAAATCTAGTACCTCTCTGTGAAGTTCCTTGCAGAGTAAAATGTGTGCTGTTTCTTGATCAAAGTCACTCTTGTTCTCAGTGCAAATCTCAAGACACTTGGTCCTCTTAGGAACACTAAGTGTGTCTGGGAATCAGACATCAGCCTTCCTTTTTCACTTGAGTTAGCCAGGCTGGTCATAGCAAAGTGATTTTTGTCTTTAGGCTCTACAGTACAGTTTGGGAAAAGTTGCTTGTTACTTTTTTTGCTCAGTGTGGCTGAAATACAGCACTGAGCAGCCATATATCAGAAGCAGAAGAAATGGTTTTAAACATTCTTGTTTCAATTTTGTTTTTGTTGTTTTCTAACCAAATAGCGAGGGCATCTTTCTCATGTTGTTCTCTTTGTTCTTGGATGGTATATTCAGTAACCACTATTTGTGGTTTTCATTTTGGTACAGAATTAGTAGCAGCACACAAGGACATACATTTCATTGTATACTTGTGGCCATTCGGATTTCCTTTGTCATTTTCAGCCAGCCAGCCTGCACTAATGTCACTGTTCAGTGCTGCTCCTTTTTCTTCTATTTCCCCTCCCTGTTTCTTCACTTGGAGTTCCTTGTAGTGGACAGCTGAATTTGCAAGTCTCTAAAACAAATGTTTCAATCATTGCTATCAGTTGCTCCTTTTGTGTTCCATTGAAGGCAATATCATTAAGGTAAAATAAGGTTGCATCTGTCTTGTTAAGCAGAGCTTTTCTTTATAGCATAATCAACTACTAAGCTTATTTCTGGGTCTTCAAGACACAAAGGTGTCTAATGTTTAAGAGCATCTAGGAGGTTTGGAACACAGATTTAAATTGTCATTGCAGCTATGCTCAATAATGATAATGATAGCACTAAAAACATCTTACTTTCAGGATCATCAAACTCATCAGAGTTCTGCTGCAGTAGTTTCATTTAAAAGAACATCTTGTCTTGAAGGGGATGCAGAAATGAATTGTCTGTACTTTTTTGGGGTGGATGTGAATTCATCCTAACTTCTTCTTGACAATGCCCACACTGTACTGTTAAAGAATTATCTTGGGTTTTATATTTGGTACACGCACACACTTGTTTTTGTTGCTTTCTTTAACTTCTCTTAAAGTAAAATAAATTAAATTCTTCTGTGTGTTAACCATTAAGCTCCAGTTTGTAACACTGATATCTTCAATACCAACAGTAGAACAAGAAACTTGCTGTGTGTATTGAATAGTTAGGCTTGAAAACCTGAGTGAGATAGCTAGCTTTCGTTAAACCCTTGTTATAGAATGCTCAGACTATATAATGGCAGTTTTTAGATCCTAAAAATATTGTAAGCTCATGTTCAAAACTTGGAGAAGTTCAGGTTAGACATAAGGGAGAAGTTCTTTACTGTGAAGGTGGTGAGATGCTGGAATGGGTTGCCCAGAGAAGTGGTGAATGCTCCATCCCTGACAGTGTTCAAGGCCAGGTTGGACATCGTCTGTGTGAGGTGTCCCTGCCCATGGCAGGGGGTTGGAACTGGGTGATCTTAAGGTCCTTTCCAACCCAAACCATTCTGTGAGTCTGTGATGCCACCAACTAGCAGCATCCCTCTTGACAGGCCCTGAAAGCATTGCTTATTCCCCATGTAAATAGGTAGGCAAAAGTGTGCATTTCTTTTCCTGTCTTCCTGTGAGGGGCAGAAATCATTGTAGTCTTATCACTTCCCTGTTAAGTTTTAGAATGTTTAAATTATTTGTTTGCAGACTGAAATCAGAGCCTGATTTTTCAAGCACCACACGTTCCTATTCTTTGTTATTTTCATGTAAACCTTTCTAAGTCGTGGGTCCTGAAGAGTCAGCACTAATAGAAAAATGCCACTGGATTGTTCCTGGATCTGACATTGTAAATATAGGTATCATGACTCATGGACTGGACCAAACTAGATATAAACAACAGCAGCAAAATGTAATAACATCCCCCCTGGGACCATTGTGAGGGGTGGAAGAAAGTTCTACTGTAACTCATGTTACAGTAGATGCAGGCCTGACATCTTGGGGCAAATGTATTTGTGCTTTTGGTAGATTTGTCTGTTGGGGCTCTCTCATCAAGCCCATCTGTGTGAGTTTTAAACAGGATGGCATGAGGAGCACCTCTTTAAAAGCCAGTGTTCTTCAGATGCTTTCAGCTGCTGGAAAGAGAGAAATATCCTAATTTATCAGTACAACACAGTTTGTGATGCTTTTGTTCATATGTGCCATTGATGTATTCAGTGCTCCACTGGGTTTTTTTCTGTCCCCCTTTTCTCCCCCTCAGTCTCTCTCACAGCTATAAAGTGTATGTTCCAGTATTACCCTCTCTGCACAGTCTTAGCTGTAGCTCTCTTAAGTGAAAATGTAGCTATCAGTTTGACAAGTCACAATTGAGATTGCTTATTGACATATTCTCAAAGATGGGGCTACACATACTGCTTTAAACCTGAGAAGGACTTACCAGGTACTGTGGGAAGTACCAAGGAGCTTTCTGTGGGTTGAGAGCCTGGTCAGAGCAGGAGAATGTGTGGGATGGCTTGTTCTTCATCCACTAACTACTTCCTTGGCCCCACAGGGATAGGCTTAAGTCCAAAGATCCGCTCAGAAATTCCCAGGGCTTGATATATGAGTGTACATGAGACAATCGAGTACTGAAAGGCTAAGTTTCCAGGAGAGAGTTGGAATGGGAAGATACAACAAGAGGGGTGGGTTTAAGGCTGCAAAGCAGCCAGGTTTTTTTACTGTAGGTCTTTTCATTGCATGCCACAATCAGCAGATCTTCCCAGATGTATGCAGATATCATAGAAACACAGAATGGTTCGGGATGGAAAGGACCTTCAGGTCATTTAATCCAACCCCTTGCCACGGGCAGGGACACCTCACACTAGACCATGTCACCCAAGGCTCTGTCCTTGAATAATGCCAGGGATGGAGTTCACCACTTGTTTGGGCAACCCATTCCAGTGCCTCACCACCCTCACATAAAGAACTTCCTTATATTTAACCTAAACCTCCCCTGTTTTAGTTGAAACCCATTAGCCCTTGGCCTATTGCTGCAGTATAGATATTTATGATATGCCTAAAGTCTGCAGCTATAATAAATTCTTTTTTAGCAGTATTGTCTAGGAATGTATTTTTGGAGCTGAAGGAAATTCAGTTCAAACTCTTATAGGGTGCTTATGGCTGCTCCTAAAACACTGGAGTGCTTCCTGCCCACTTAATTGTGGCAATGGAATAATTCAAGTTCCAATGTTTTACTCCCAACTTTATGGTCTGCCTTTGCCACAGTTTTCAACATGCTTCCTAGTCTCTTTAACCTACACTTCTTTCAGCTGTTGGGAAACAAGTTGGAAATACCTTACCCTCTTTTAAGGAGGTTTGTAATATTCCTTGAGGGGAACGAGGTAACTTCATATACTTTTCCCTTATTTTATTCCCCGTTTTGTCTGTCTGTTCCTTGATGGCTTTAATTCTTTGATCAATTCCATCATTTTTAATTGGAATTTTTTTTTTCCTGTGTCCTCTTGTGATAAAAAGATATTTTCATGTAATCTGTTTCTTTGGGCCCAGTGGTAAAAGGGCTGTCTGGGAATTTGGACATCTATTTTCCATTAAAGTGAATGGAATTTAGTATTAGTATCTTGCAGGGATTTGAACACCTTTGAGCTATTGTGAAGCAAGTATTCTTGTTCCTCTGAAAGGGAGCTCTTGCCTTAGATAGTGATGGATAATCTTGAGCTCTGAGACCTGTGGATAGTGCTGAGAGCCTGTAAGTCAGCTTCTTGGTTTCATTTGTCTTGCACATGACTTTTCTCGGAGGAGTAGCCTGTAAAGTAATCCCAAAGAACTTCCACCATCATTAAGTACCTCGCACCAAAAACCCATGGAAATCGTTATGTTGTGGCTTCCCCTGAAAATGTTGTAATTGATGCTCTTCATATTTTGAGATGGTGGTCAGACTGAGCTGACGTTTAGCTGTATGGTAAATTGGTGCTTTTTTTCTCTGGTGGTTGACTTGTGCTCCAAAATTGCAGCTTTAATTTAGGAGCTTGTAGCCTCTTTGACTGTGAGGTTCTAATTAAAGAGTGCACTGGATGTGAGCTGACACTTGCTTATTTGCAGCCGGCCTCCTAATGTAAGAAGTCTTGGATGTCTGAAGCAGTGTTGACTCTGAAGACTATTGACATTCATTTCAATGTTAAAGCTGTTTAGATTGAAACAGCAGTTTGGGAGAGTATCTGATAGTCCCCAGTGTACTTTTGTGGTGTCTTACAGCTTTACTATCTGAATCCCTAGGAATTCCGGATTGAATTGATTTATTTACTCAGTTGGATGAATGCATGATGTATAGCTTGATATTTATGTGGGATTTCTATCAGACATGATTTTGTCTCTTGCTTGGTGCCTGGCCCACACGTGGTCTACTGAAGCTAGTCGAGACTTTGATTCAGCTGTAGCGGTAGTACCTTTGTTTCTGAAACAGAAAGCTTTAAGGTATACTGGCATTTATGAGTCTAACATCTGTGATGTTATCACAGTGTGGTAAAAACCAAATGTCTGCTCATTCCAAGACCATAGCAGAGAGTACTGAAAGTCCTATTTGTATCCCAATTCTTACCATTACTTTGTTGGCTTCAATGCAGCCCAACAAATGGAGCAGTAGGGCAGCAAAGTACAAGTTAATACAAAGTCATCTTTATTCCAACTTCTGTTTATTTTGTTGTGGGTTTTCTTTTTCACTGCAAGCTATCAAATGGTTTCACAATATGACCTCTAATTTTGAAACAAAACAAATTAAATGTTAGTTAGTACCGATTAGTGCAATATTAACATTGACTCTATATTTACTCAAAAATCAGGACATTAAAGTTCCCCTGATAAACTTAACTATGCCTAATTGCACAGTTATTACAAAGGGGATCTCTCATTGCACAGTCATAGACCATCTTGGTAGCGATACCAAATATTACAGTCCTAGCTAATAGTTGCAAAGAAAGTTATAGAAGAGGAGCCCTTTGACCATAAAATAATGTCTGTCTTGGGCTTGTTACAAACTCTGAAGGAAGAGTAGCACAGAAGTTGGGACACTTTGTTTCCATTATATCATTTTGAAAATACTATGTCACCTTGTTCTGTATGTTCTAGCTCTGTAATGAAAGACCCTTTTGTTCAAATACAGGCAAAATAAAAGAGTTGTTTGTCTACAGGATAACCAAGCTCAATTCTGTCAGGCTTACACCACAACTAACCTCACCAGATCTTCCAATTTTTGAGAGGTTTGATTGAAAGAAAGGGTCTTATCTCTGTTGTTGTGTGAAAATAAGACCTGAGGCTTAATTTTCAGTTAATACAACTTTCTGCTTTTAATTTCTTTGGCTTTAACTAAAAAACTGTTTCACCTTTTCCTTGAAAAATGAATTTAAATTAATATTTCAGGAAAAGAAACGTGCCTTTAAATGTGTCCTTTAAAACAGATGAACAAACTGTGTTCAGATTATCCAAAAATATTCTCCTTCAGGCTAAATATGAAGGACTAATTGGAACCAGTCTTCCCTAGGTTTTTTTAAGACAAATTACCCTATAGAAAGTAAAAGAATATGCAGACTAGGACATTCCTTTTTTTTTTTTTTTATGCATCTTGGTGTTTATCCTTCAGAAACATCTTTGACTACAAGTTTCAAAGGTGAGGAATCCTGCCCACCTACAGACAAAGCTAATCCCCCTGAGATGGTTTACAGATGACCAAGGTTAGCAAAAGAGGAACTATTTCACTTAATTTTGGTAGTACTGGTGTTAGTAATGGTCACATCCTTACTAGTATTTGATATGGAGATCAGAAGCTAATTTTCTCTGTTGGAGTGGGCTTCACAGACTAACAAGGATAAACTTTTCTTTGATGTTTTACCCATTTCTTTACTCTGGTCTCTGTCACATTTATATTGTCCCAAAACCAGAATCAAGCACTTTTATATACTCGCAGGTCAGATTCAATTGACCTAAATGGAGTCCTGCTGCCTGCTGTGTTCTGTTAGCTGGCTGTGGGATTTTAAGAACAGGGACTTGGCAGGAACTTGGGCCATGTGGACCTGGGTCCTAGAGTGAAATTTTGTGCTGAGCTGCTTTGAAGTGTGATACAATTCACTCAGCTCTGAGAAGAAGCCCAGCCTTTCCAGTAACTTACAACTCCAGCCTGCCTGGTAAATGCATTGTTTCCCCCCTTGCATGAACACATGGAGAAAAATGTTATATAGGAACTTGAACACAGTGCCTACATTTGAGGAAAATAATAAATAAATAATTTCCTTAAGAAAATAAATGAAGAAACTTCTAGTTTTTATAGTTACATAAAAAAATGTAAAATTACTTGGGAGCATAATAGGGATTTTTAAAAGAATTCCTTGGCTTTTAAGACAATCGTGTAACTTTTAGAGCCTACTCAAGATTTTTTGGATGTTTGACGTTTCAGTGCCATTTGCCTCTTTTCTGCAGAGGTGTTTTTTTTGTCCACTTCATGTATAGTCAATCAAATAAAAGTTACAGTATGGATTTTCTGTCTTTGTACATCTGATACACTTCAATTGTATTTTTGTTTTTATTTGCCTGAAGTGGTTATTCATTTGGGGGGCAATAGTCTCAGATGTGATATTCTAAACTAGAAGATAATTACCTCTTGAAAGAGGAACATCTTTGAAACTGCTGACATAAATATTTTTCAGGTACAATGGATTCATGCTCATAAGCTTGTGAAAATATTCAGTTGCACCCAGAGGGTAAAATAACAGCTTCCAAAATACTGCTAAGGAAGCCTCTTTTTTTTCATCTCTTCATTTGTGGTAAGCTTAGTGCATCTCAACTGATACGACAATCACTAAAGTTACACAAGTTTGGTTTGGTGGGTTTTGTTTCTTGCTCTTCCCCTTTCTTCCCCCATTCAAAAGGGTAAACGTGAAGCAAGGGCCACCTTGAGCTTCAGCATTTTCACTGTGGTTCATGTCATAAATGTCTGCAGTTCTTCTGACAGCAATCAAATCCTCCTGCACGCTCCCTAACTTTTGGGGATGAAAATAGAAATCTTTGATAGTCATCCTAGTTACCTGGTAGAAGAGAGTGATGGATGCGCACCCTGACTCATTTGTTACCATAGCTCCTTTCAGATGGCATAACTACGTTTTACAATTTGTTGTTCAGATTTCCATACACAAATCATCAGATTTCCAGTCCTTAAATATTGACTTAACTGCAACATGACTCTTTCTAATCAAATTATAGGTCACCTTTGGGAACTGTATAGTTATAAAATAGAGGGCACACCGTACGATGCAGTAGGCTGTGTAACAAGATCTGACTTCATTGTAGCTCCACAGCTTGGATGAGGGCCTTGCACGTTAGCTCAACAGCTAAATTGGTCACAAATTGCCTGCTGATGCAAATAAAGGTAATATCCCAGCACTCTGTAAATGGAGAAGATGAACACATACGTAGCCGAGGCCACCTAACGCTGTAGGTTGTTAAGTGTTAAATAATTGCCACATAATCCACACATTCGAGACAGAAAAGAAACATGAACATTCCAAATGTGTGTGCATATTATGTGTAATGGGGATAAAGCCTGTGGGAATCTGAGGACTTTTTGTGTGGTTTGGAGGTTTGCATTGGAAAATGGTATGCTGGAGTGGTACTG
>JBCJKH010070322.1:0-11757 GCA_039877255.1 Loriculus beryllinus
TCAAGGCCAGGTTGGACACAGGGGCTTGGAGCAAGCTGCTCCAGTGGAAGGGGTCCCTGCCCGTGGCAGGGGTTAGAGCTGGGTGAGCTTTGAGGTCCCTTCCATCACAAACCAGGCTGGGATTCATCAGACATCAAAGAGTGCTAAAAAATTGGGTTTTGTAAGTGCTGCATCCTTAAATGACATTTTTTGTGCCTTTTTTTAAAAAAAAAAAAAAAAAAAAGATTACTGAGCTGCTTAATGACGTGGAGCGGTTAAAACAAGCTCTTAATGGCTTGTCTCAACTTACATACACCACTGGGATTCCCTCAAAGAGGCAGAACCAGCAGGTTGAAGTGCTCCAGAACCAGGTGAAAACACTGCAGCAGCAGCTTGCTGTAAGTAATCCTGATCCCATGATTTTTGTTCTTTTTTTTCCCCTGCTTGCTTCTCTGTAGATCTTCTGCTTCTTTATCCCTGTGGGAGTTGCAACATTTGGGAACTTTTCCAGGTAGAAAGGACACAGAGTTTGGAATCTGTGCTCACGAGCTACACTGCTGCAGTTCGTGCTAAGAGCATTTCTATATGCAAGTTCCACACTCATATTTTCTCACAAAACCCCCCAGCCGTGTATTTTCTCACTGCAAAAGAAAGTGAGGTGGTCTTTCCTTAATGGATTTGATTCCATGTTCCCTTGCCTGCAAACACAGAAGGGTATTGCTTGTCATTAAGTGTACTAACAGTAAATTGGAATACTCCAAGTGCTGTGATTGTGCACAAACACGTTTGTGGCCCCTGTGACTTCAGTAAAGCTCATAATTAAAGCTGTGTATGTGAGCAAGGTTAGTTGTAAATCTGTGCAGAAGCAAGCTGTGTCTTTAACAGTATTTGTGAGGTTGACCTCGCAAATGAGGCAAAGCATTCTTAAATGGGGGGGTTTAAACCAAGCAGCTAATGCTGTTGGTGAACCAAGTTTTCACCCTGGCACCTGTGCTTACCACACTAGATCAGCCTGCCTCCGTCAGCCTTCAGCAGAACTGCTTTGCTGCAAACCAGCAGTAACGAAAGTAAAGCAGTTACTTTCTTCTTGATTAATGGGGGGGATACAGCTAACTTTAACCCTGATATTCTGCTTTGGCTAGTCTGTAAGTACACAAATCCAAGCTCACGAAGTTGGAAATAGGCTAGAGCAAATGTTAAAAGAACTCAATGACTTCACCTTTTGTTCCTCCTTTCTTTTTATAGGATGCTAAAAGGCAGCATCAAGAGGTAGTTTCTGTTTATCGGACACATCTTCTCAGTGCTGTACAGGTATGATAGTCCCAGGGTCAGGTTGGTTTACTGTCATCTCAACGTAAGAGGTACTTGAAACCCACTTCTAGCTGCCATACTGGAAGTCAAACATCTTCAAGTGCCTGTTTTGATGTTGAGAGTTTTAATTTAGAATGAACTGATCCAACGAAAGCAAACACGCCCCACAGCTCTAGACTTGGGCCATCTTCTTATTACACTTTGTCTATGTGTAACTCTGTATAACTATAGCCTGCTTTGAAGGGTGGTGGTGTCTGGTGGTGTGAGCCTGTTATTTAGTTCTGCATCATCCCAGGTAATGCTGCAGACAAGTCCAGTAGAAGCTGGAAACCTAGTGCAGGCTTACCCAGTGGCTCTGGTTGAACAAAGAGCTGATCAACTCCTTCCAGCCTTATAACTCCAGATACTTGAGCATGCAAAAGAGGGAGTGCTACCACAGCAGCAGGCTGTGGAGTCCAGAGGATAGGAACAGTAATTTCTTCCCCACATCATATTTTCATGAAGGAAACTGCTGTGTCAAAGAGGCAGCTCCTTCTTATTTGAGGGGAAAAATAACAGGATTCCAAAAATACTGCAGATTTTCCCAGTAAGTGGTGAAAATACAGCAATGATTTAAGTCTTTTGGATATTTTTGAGGAATTTCCTAATGTAAGTGGTTGATAGTTGGCACTTTATGAGATTTTAATTGTTCTTCTAACTCTTTGCTCCAGGGTCACATGGATGAAGATGTCCAAGCTGCTTTACTACAGATCATTCGGATGAGGCAGGGACTTGTTTGCTGACATGTTAGTGCCATTGCTTGTGAGGGCTGCTGCATTGTAGAAGTGCTGTGGTTATGGGAGTGATAACCTTCATGAGGTTTATATAGTTATGGTAATATAGCTGCAATTAGGACCTCCAAATATGAAACAACTTACAAAGCTGAAACATTTTCTTCATATAAAATGGTAAAATAGGGCTACTGAGTTTCAGATCTGACACTTGTTAGGTTAATAAAAGGTGTAGAACATCTTTTAAAGCTGGCATACAAGCTGACTGTCAAAATGATGACATGGTAGTTAAATTCTTTTAATGTCTGATTGACCATTTATTATTAAAGCAGAGCCTATACCCATAAACCTATTTAACCTAGAACTTGAACTCTCATAGTATGGTTAAAACATAAACTGGCTTCAAATGAGTTTGGCTGAGTATTGTAGCTGTGTATCTCCTTTAATGATTAAGAGAAAGTGGCTATTCTGTCACATAAGCTGATCAAGACATACTACAACGTGTTTAGAGAGTCAGCTGCAAAGGTAGAGGAAAGGTGTTTAGGTCTATGTTGTAACTTGGCTGGCCAAGTTACTGACTTTATATTTAAATACAAGCCTAAGCTGTAGTGCCTTTTGCTTATTGCAACACTTAAAATCAGGTTTTCCATCAAAACACTAACTTTTATATTTGCCTCCTCTTCCCCCCAGGATTTTTCAGGAATGCTTTGTAATATTGATTACTGTAGGCTAAAGCAGTGGGACTGGAGTGACACGGTTTGTAGAGCAGCATTTTGAGCTAAACTCAATAGTCCTGCTCCTGTATAATTTCACTCTTCATTAGGCCTATGGGTGTAGACTGAGCAGCTCCTGAAGCTGCACACTAGCCAATGCAGGTATTGGACTTTCAAACACTATCTCATGGAAATTTAAAGTATTTTCCTCTTAGCTGTAAATTGTGTACTATAATCTTATTTATGGGGAAAGATGCAAATAGTAAGGATTAATTGAAGGAGAATTTTGATCTTTTTGGAATCTACCTATTAAGCCAGACAGGGCTTTGTTTTTAACTGAAGGATGATGTTCCCGTAAGTAAGTTTTATGAAAGAAACCGTGAAATTTGGGGCTATTCAAAGGAAGTAATTGGAAGATGAGGCTGGTGAGGTATGTGGTTCTAATAGAGCGAACAGTGTAAGGGCTGTTGGTAGTTGTGTTAACTTCAGTCTGTAGTTGAAAGCATTTGCTTATAACCAGCAAGTTAGGAACCTGGCATCTTGATGCAGGAGAAACCTCCTCTTCCATATTCCTGAGAAGTGAGGACCTGAGTCTGAGTGTGGAATTCTCTGCTTCATGGTGACTGAGCTTCCCACCAAGCTGTGGGCTTAGGTCCCATTGTTTTAGTAGTATTATGTTTGTTTCCTTTTTTATCTCTTTTGGGGCAGAGTCTTCAGGAATTGAAGAGACAGCTGCCACATGGAGGAGGATGCAGGCATATAGGGATGAATGTGCAGGGCAGTTTTTATTATATAAATACACTTAATATATTTACTAAATATGTGTCTGTAGTTAAACAGATCTGCTGCTTTCCTTTAATTTCTTAGAGGACTATTACAAAAACATCTCAGTATACGTGTTACTTTTTAGCCAAATTCTTTTAAGATTGCATTACTTGAAACTCTTATTAGAGAGCCTTTGTTTTGATATACTAACTCTGGTGTATTTTGATATTGTATGGTCCTTCTCGAGGGAGTTCTCTCTATGTTTTTCTAAGTTTCTCCCTTCCTACATCATCAATAAAATGTTTTCTTGTTTTTCTTATTGTAGTGGTCAGTTCTGTAGAAGGTAAAGAAATGTAGTTTGGGTAGTGAAGGGTTTTGAACTCACTTGAATGCTCCCAAATACCAGGTAACACATGTGGGGTTTAGACGTCCACTGTGGGGTTATTGGGGTTTTCTATCTATTTCCAGAGTTTCATACTTTCACGGAATCCCAGGTTGAAGGGACCTCAAGGACCACCTGGTCCAACCTTTCGAGGCACAGCATGATCCAGCTGTACCCTGTCCAGCTGAACCTTAACAGTGTCCAGTGCTGGGGAGTCACCACTTCCCTAAGGAGATTATTCCAATGATGATTGTTCTCAGTGGGAAGCTGACGCATGAAGGTGAAGGTAAAGCCTGGGCCGTGAAGTTCCCATGGCAGTGATAATCCATGTGCTTGCTAGAAACACCCATGGGGCATCTCCTCCCCAGTGAAGAAGCTTTCAATACTTGTGCATTCATAGACAAACATCACTGATAACGGGTGGAAGAAAGGAGAGGGCACAAGAATGTCAAATGTAAATGAAATGCATCCAAGAGGTTTGGGGGAGTTTGGGAGCTGCTCCGTGTCCAGTAAAGCAGCGTCAATAAGGTAATGCAGCCCGTAACTGATTGTTGGCACAATGTTCCTATTATGCAAAAGCACTTTTTATAGTGAATATGGGACTTCTTTTCAGGTTTGGAGTAGCAGCCTTTGAAATCTCTCTGCATCCTGGGAAGTTCAGAGGGATTACTGCTTCTTTTTCTTAATCTAACGCCTGCATTGCTCTGCCAACTCAGAAAATTAACTTTTAATAGAAAAAACATACATGTAATTGTGGCAGCTATTACATCAGATGGATTTTACATTAAGTGAAAAAGATGTTGAGCATTTAAGGGCCATTAAGTTGTGAAGCTTTCTCTTGTTGGACTTGGAGCCTTGGAGCCAGCCCTCCGCTGTGAAGGGTATTTATTTTTACATTTGCAGGGGATGCTGGATGATGGGAAGGGAATACATTTGAAAGGAAAATAGGAAATGAAAATGTGAAGGTTTTCCACTCGCTGAACAGCTAGTTTTATTTCATAATAATTAGTTTTACACTTCATTAAATGTTGGGATTTGTGCTTATGTGCTCTTAGGATACAGTGGGGAAGACTTTAAACATTCTCAGCAGGGCATCAACTTAGTTTTATAATGTAATGGGGGCAGTGCAGAGGAAGATGGGATCTTGCTCTCGTCTTGAGGGTCAGGTGTAGTATAAGAATTATTCTGGGTGCAAAGATACTTCTGGTTGGTGTCCTTCTTGCCATGCTACTTGCTGGGGTTTTGATCTTGTAAGATACTGGCTTACATACCCGTGAACAAGCTTACAGATGATGAGTATAGACTAAGTAAAGTCATAGTATGATCTGGTCAGGGCAGTCTTGAACAAGTAGCTTTGTCTTCAAGCAGCTCCCGAGCTTTATGGGTAGGGATACCTGTGCCTTTGGTTTAGGGAAGCTCTCTATAGACATCACAGCTGTGAAAATGGGATGATCTGACCATGCAGATATAGTCCAACTTCTGAATTCCTCTGAAATAAGCAGGGATGGCAGAGGTGAAGTAGATCTTTTTGTCAGCAAAAATTCTCTAGGGAGAGGTAGGAGTGTGGAGGAAGAGAAATGCCAGTTGTAGGGTACTGGGATAAAAACCTCTGCAGAATGTGAGGATTGAGCTTCAGGGAAACAGCCAAAGCTGGCTTGGTTTTTATTTGTGTGTGTATAGGAGGCCAAGGACTTAAAAGGAGCACTTGCTGCAAGCAAGAACAATAGCTAGGTTTTCAGAAGAAATGGGTTGAGAAATACCCATTAAGTATTTATGGGCCTGGCTCCAACTCATGAAACTGGAATATGTTCCAGTTGGTGAGCTGTTATGGGGATATTCTGGAAATAGCAGGATGGGTGCTGAGGTATGATATTAAAGCTACCAGAGCATGGCCTAAAATCAGAGGGAACAGTGTCCTCTAGGCTGGAGAGCTACAGCAAGGAGAGAGCTGTCTGTGGGTGGACTCGGTTCCATCCCAGCCTGGAAAGCTCTAATTTTAGCTGAGGAAAGCATTCACAGGCACTTGGCCTTCCCTGCTCCGACTGCTTCTGTGCAATCACAGCCCAGAGAAGCTTGTGAGGATGCTGATTTCTGGTGGTGCTGGTGGTTGGGAGACACCAGGAGACCCGTCAAGTGGTATTTAAGTAGTTGGCAGCCTACATCTCTTGGAGCAGGACACGGTGTTGGCTCGTCGGTGAGGAAATGCAACATTGCTACTAGTGTGTTAGAGCTGGAAAAACATAGGAAACCCTGGCTGAGTTCTGCAGGGTAACACACGAGGAAATAATGAAGTCTTCAATTTCCTTCGGTAAGACAGGGATGTAAATCCACTTCTGCCTTTTATATGTCAAATCCGAAGTGGAAATTACTCCAGCATATCTGCTCCTATTCACAGGATGCCGAAGTAATATATGCATGAGTGCTTTCTGATGCTAGCATGACATGCATTGAAACCAGGCACCGGGCAGAGTGCTCTGCATTGTGCTGTGTGCTTGGGTGAACCACCAAGCTGCTGAGTTTAGGTGCTTGGAGATGTGTTTCTGCTGAGGAGCTCCCTGCTCTCACAGCAGCACTGCTGCAGTGCACAAACTGTCCCATGGCTGCCACTTCTTGCCTTTATCATCATGCATTTATCTGCAGTGCTTCCCTCATCCTGCCTCCAAATGGGTGAGGATGGTGAAGAGCAGCTTGAAACAGGGCAGGGAGAAAGCCTCCTGATGAAGACCTCCCTGATCTTACATCTCCCTACAGAAAGTGGGGCCCTGGCACAATTCCCTGCTGCTGACTGGGCAGGAGACCTGGAGCTTTGCACTGGATTACAAGGGGAAGTGCTTGGCTGCAGATGTGCTAATTGAAAGGGTAGGTGCTAGGCGTGAGACCTTCACATGCTGATCTCACAGGAGCCAGGAATCCCAGCGTCAGCTGCAGTGGGGCCTGGCTGTTCAAGTGGTGATATCCAGGTTGTCTTGTGCCTGGAAGAAAATCTCATCTCCTCTTAGGACTCCTGGGCCGTTGGCAGCTCGCTCTGATCTGAAGCTCACCAGAGTTATCGAATTCCTATAAATGTGAATAGAAGACAACTGTGTGTAGGCATCTGAGCCCTGGAGTCTGACACACTCAAGCTGTTGGAGGTTTTCCTGGAGGTGCTGTGTTGATACCTTCCACGCACACAAGGAGTGGGTGTGATGTGCTCAGGAAACAGGGCCTTTGGTGCTCAGGCCTATTTCTGTATGAGAACCGAGGCAGTGAGATGGTAACCCTCTGCTTGCAGCCTCCTCCTGCCTCAGGCAGTTGAGTCTCTCACATCCTACTGCTGCTGGAAGGTAGAATCAGTGGGCATTTAAGTGGTGAGACACTGATGGGAGGAGTGCTTTGGAAAGCAAAACCTCACAGGAGGTGATGGTGGAGGGAGAGCAGGGTCTGGAAAAGGGAACAAGGCTCTCCAAGGGCTTCAGGTTTACCCGGGGAGAGTGAGGGAGTACAAATCCGTGTTAATGTGGACAGCTTTGAGGAACCCTGACATTCCTCTGTTGTTGTTTCCCCTCTGAATGAGAGCTGTGGGCTGCTTGCAGGGCATGTGTCTGCCTGGAGAGGACAAAGATGTGACATTGCATGGGACAACTTCAGCCTGTACCCCTGCAAATGTTAGAGGAGCATTTAATCTGCTTGTTCTCTTGAGCTGTTCTAGAGCTGAGGACTCTGGGGATAAAGGAATGGTGATGCAGAGCTTTGAAACTGCTGGGGCTTCAGCTTGTGTGTCTGTCCTGTTCCGCTTTACGAATGCTTCCTCTGAATCTCAAACAGCCCAGGCAGGCTGCAGGCATCCTCTTGACCTTGGCAAGGCAAAGTGAAGGTATTTAACACCCTGCCATGAGCCCCAGCCCTGAGCCACACGCCCAGCTCCGGCTGCCTTGTGGCAGCTGATAGAACGAGTGATATAGAAACTTCCTGGGTCACCTTTGCAGTATCTCAGCTGCAATTGATGGGAAAGCCAGGGACCCATTGTAAAGTAAATTACATGGAACAAATAAACCAATCTGCTTCTGAAGCGTTCCTGTGCCTTTGAACACATGGACCGGCTGCGGGGGGTTTAAGGGTATTTAGATTCCTTCTAATTGAGATGACCTTAAAACCAAAAGGCAACAGCTCCACAGACACCCCATCCAGTGCTGTGGGTGGCTGCTGAGGAGATGGCAGGGTTTAATCTCTGCCAGCCTGCCCAGGTGGCCACTGATGTAAGGACACTGCAATTACTGCCTTGCAAAAGGCTTTGCCTACCCCAGAATCCAGGTTCTGGTGGTTGCTGGTGCAGCTCCTGTGGCTCGGCTGTGCCCTGGGTGAAGAGCAGAGAGGAGAAGTCTCAGAGCCACTTCTGGCTGCTCTCCCTTTGCTAGTGTGGAAGGACGGGAGGGAAGCCCAAAGAAGGAGCATCACCATGGTCAGGACAACCTCATCTGCTCCTGTCTTCCTACCTCTTAAATCTGACCATGCTCTTGGCCTCCCTGCTCTGAAGCAGAGTTCCACCACTCAGTGATGTCTGTGCTTGTTGCTGCTGTCTCCAGGGTTAGGCAGCGCTCACGGCAGCAGCTCTGCTCTAAGCGCTCCCACTGCAGGTTAGTGATCACGAACAAGGTGCCTGTGCCATCGCATCCCCTGGCAGCGCACGCTTGTCTGCCTCCAGCGTGAGCCCCTCACCGTGCTTGTCAGGCTGCTGGAACAGGCAGGCCTGGGCTCGGGCTGGGCAGTGGGGCTCCTGCCAGCTCTGGGGTAACAGATGGTACCTGCGCTGGCACAACCTGCCCGCCGCAGTCAGGGCTAGGCTGAGGTCAGGGGTTACCTGGGCTGGCGCAGAGCCCGCCGCGATGCTGTTGATGTGCCAGCGCTCCTGGAATGGGTTTGGACTGGTTCAGGAAGTTTACACTGGGTCAGCAGTCCTGAGGTATGTGCTTCTGGCACGTGTGTCCCGTGGCACACTTCCGAGCTGGAAAGTGATTGAAGCACACTGAAAAGAGGGGCTCCAGTGCAGCGCCTCTCTGGCTCTTGTGTTCCAAGCTGGGTTTATGCCTATTCTCTTCTCAGATTTGGGTGAGATTTGGAGGTGATGTCTTCTTCTGTGCGTGGCTGGGTTTGGCCATATCCTTGCTCAGATGACAGCTTCTTATCATCCTTTCTGGGACCAGGAGGAGGAGGAAGGCTGCAGTTTTCTAGGCCAGGTAAAGAACTACAAGGGGCTGTAGACCCTCACTGGCAAAGCTGCTGTTGCAGCTGCTGGGCTGTTTCGGGGCAGAAGATCCGCTTGCCACGTCAAAGTTCCTCTCAGGTTTGTCTCTAAAGCTGCACTCCCCCTCTTAGTTTCAAATGCGTTTAATTGCTGTGTAGTTACAGAGCTGCTGCCTGCAGGCTCTGGCAGAGAAGCTGTTCTGCCCTGTGGCTGCGAGGGGTTGGTGCCAGCTGCCTTTCCTAATTGCCAGTGTTAACCCTGAGCTGATCCAGCACGGCAGAGACTGTACAATGAGTGTGCCAGGGGCGGGCACGCAGGAGGCAGGGATCTGGCTCTGCCTGAACACAAAGCACTTACCCAGGAATGTGCTTATCTGGTGCCTTCCCACCTCAGGCACGAGATGTTCCTGTATCTCTGTTGAAATTGATGCCTTGGAGAGGTTAGAGCTGTTGCAGGTGGACTGCCCTTTGGCTACAAGAAGGAATAGGGTTACCTCTGTCTGCAAAGTGTAAATGTGGCTGTCCTGAAATCCCAGGAATGTGCTGCAGGGGGACAGGAGGAGCAGAAATGACCACTACAAACAGTCCGGAGCTGGGCAAAAAGGCAGCTCTGAAAGCGGGTGTGTGTTCGATGGGTGTTCTTGTGGCTGGATGTGGACCCCCCTGTAGCTCAGCACTGAGGCACTGGTGGGTGCTGAGCTCCACAGCACCCTGAGCAGCATCTGGCCCAGCTGCAGCTCATCTGCAAGGCTGTGACTTGTGTGCCTTGGACTAGCTTAATGCTTAGTGTGGGATCCCTGCTGCCCTGGGCTGCCACTGAGCCCATGATCTAACCCCCCGAACCACGGGGCCAGCAAACCAAGCCTCAAAGCTGCGTTAATGCTGCTTGTGGAAGCACAGAGGAAAAGCCTCTGCTCAGTAACCGTGGGTGATGGGAAGCTCGGACTGGCGATGGCCTGGCCATGCAGGCAGCTCCCAGCTCCAGCTTCTGGAAAGAGCTGGGTGGTTTGGAGTGCTCAGGTGTTGCCTAATAGGAGTCTCAGGCAGTAAGGAGGTGGCAGAAGTCCTGGCTTTTACGGTATCCAAGGGAATGAGTAGGAAATGAATGCTGTCAGGAAGAAGCAGTTCTGCAGGAAGAAGAGTGTCTGCTGCATGGCACGCTCTGGTCAGGTGCTGTGAAGAGATGATCCTTCTGTGAGTGCTTGTGTTGGCACTTCAAAGCTTGCCATGTTTGCTATGGAAATGTGCATGATGAGAACAGAAAGAGGTGGGGAGCAGGTGAGGGATGCATTCCTTTAAAAGAAATAGTTCTAAACTCACAATGAGAATTCCCATCAATAAGAATTAGGAGAAAGAAGGGCTGCTGAGTGCTCAGGGGAAGGTGTTTAATTGTGATTTAAAGGTAGCCTGCCCCATCCTGATTGGATTCCACTGGAAGAGGAGGGATGGCTGAGCACTGACTTGGCAGCAGGGCAGCTGGGGCAGACAGAAAGCTGTGTGCTTTGGGATCACTCCTGGGTTTGAACACTTGGCATGTACTGAGCAGCTGGGTTGTGCCTGCTCCAACACGCTCCCCGCGGTGGGATTTGCACTCCCACAAGCCCTGGCAGTGCTGCTGGGAGCATCTCGAGGCTGAAGGCTCCAGTTCTGCTCCATCAACTCCTTAAAGCCCCGGTGAAGCCTCCCTGACCCTGTTCCAAGTGCAGGGTTCACGTGGGTGCCTCCCTGCGTGGGGTGAGCTCGTGAGAGGCTCACAGGAGCATCGCTGGGCACCTCTGCCAGTGCACGCAGGTTGTGCAGGCTCCCGCTGGGGTTTGGCTCTTGGCACGCTGGCGATGTGGTGATGATGTCCCTTGTGGGTTGCAGCGTCCCAGCCGCTGCTTGATGGCTCTGGTGCTCACCACTTCTGACCCGAGCTGGTTCATGGCCAGCTCTGTACCCGTTTTCATCTGATGCCGATGTTGTCCTTCAGCAGAGATGCTGTTCTGCGCTCTCAGTGCTTGCTGCTGCTTTATCTCTGCGTTCCTGAGTAGCTCTGCAGTGCTCCCTGGGTGGTGAGGCTCTTCCAGGCTTGGGAAGCCTCGTTCTCCACAAGCACTGGCAGCGGCTCAACTTCATCTCCTCAGTCTCGAGCTGCTCTCAACAACCTGCTCGTGTTAACTCCTGTTGATCCCCAGACTGAGCTGTGGAGGCCTCCGGTGCGTGCCAGGAGGAGCTGATGCAGCCGCTCCAGTGCCTGCTCACTGCTCTCTCTGCTTGTAGGGGTTCTTTGCGCTGCCTTTTGCACCAGAGGTGGGCAGTCCCTGGAGGATGGATCAGGTACCTCCTGTGTAGAGCTGAGCCTTGCTGCTGCCCTGCCTCCGGGAGCCAGCCCCGCGCAGGCGGAGGGGGAAGCTCTCCATGTGGTTCTGTTCCTCTTTCCCATTTATCTCCATCACTCCAACTGCTCTTTGAAACCCTCTCTGAAGTGTCACGAGGGGGCTGACCTCAATACTTCCTACAGAATCATGGAATGATTTGGGTTGAAATGGCCCTTAAAGTTTATGTGGTTTGGGGGGGGGGGGGGAGGGGGGGGGGGGGGGGGGGGGGGGGGGGGGGGGGGGGGGGGGGGGGGGGG
>JBCJKH010070339.1:0-18665 GCA_039877255.1 Loriculus beryllinus
CTTGTGTTATCAGCATTGCTCTCAGACTAAAGCTAAAACACAGCACTGAACCAGCTACTAGGAAGGAAATAACTCTACCCCAGTTGAAACCAGGACGGTCTAGTCAGAGAATTTCGGAGAGGGCAGCTCCTCACAGAGATGTCGTACCTGTCCCGTTTCCAGTTCTGAAGAGCAGCTCCACCTGGGGAGCTTCAGATTGATTACACAGGACAAATCCATGTTGTGGACTTCAGTCTCTTGCTACTGTGAGCCTGGCATAGTACCTGTTAGCAAAAATACAGTCTGTGTAGCAGGATGATCCTGTCTACACTGCAGCAGAATAATGCATCTTCTGGACAATTGATAAAAAATACATCCACAGGTACTGCTTCCTGATGCACATTAATCTATTTTTAAAAGATTCCCTAAAATAACTGTTTATGCTTTAGGAGTTCTTTATGTTTCATCTAAAAGGATGGATAATCATGGCTAAAACATTTTGACTGGATATAGGCCTATATTCAAATATATGAGCACAGCATCTATTTCACATTTCCTTGACATCCTGTCAGGGTCATCTTTTTATTTTTTTGTCTCCCCCCATGACACCCAGGTGTCCTATTCTGTTTCCATGGTGAAAACACAGAGGTTTTGCCTTGGAATTAAATGAAGCTCCCCCAAGATATATTCTTTAAGATTTTGTCCTACTTCTGGTGCTTGTGTTATTAACTAAGCAGAACAGTAAGGAAGTGCTGCTTAAAAATGCACATCTGTGTTTTGTCAGGTAAGGAAACAACTTGGGTATCTCTGCATATGTCTTATCATCATGGTAAATGTTAAACAAATCATTTACATTAATAATGCAACTGAATTAGCTTTTCTGTCAATTCAACAGAGCACATTACGTATAAAGTCCAAATTTCTCCCCCACACTCCACTACAGAAGAATGTTCCTTCCCTTCTCAGACTTGGTCAAGAAAATTACTTCAGGAATAGAAATGAATTATATAAGGCTGCACCCTGGCCATCTGACAATCTTACATCTTCCCAGCAGGCACAGTACTAACTTTATCCCAGCACAGCGCTTGGGCTAATATGAGTCATCTGATAACCTCCTCATTGTGCATTGACCTCAACCTTGGACCAAAATAAACATAAATTAAATTACAAACCTATACTTGGTGCTCTCACACTCTCTTTAGTGTCTCTGAAGCTCCTAGAAGTGTGGCGGACGTGGAGGCTTCACTTTCTTTCCATCCGGCTATGGTGAAATGGGAGCCGAATCTCAAAATATATTATTGCCTTTGTCCTCTAAAGAGCCTGTGGGCCTGATCCTGTTTTCAGTGTGTTCAGCACTTATCCTGCTCTGATCATTGCAGGTGAATTACTTCTGACTGATGCTGGTATAAATGCAAGTAGGTGTCCTCTGTCAGACGAGGAAACATCTTTCTCTGGCTTGAAGGCAGGACCTTGCTTCTAATACCTCATTTCTTGCCTTTCCCTCAGCTTGTATTAATGGATGGGAAAGATTTCTTACTTTTATAGTATTTTACCTTTATCCCTGCCTGAAAGACACATGCAAATCTGAGGTCTCCAGAAGGAGGACAGGTCATCTGGGATGGCGGTGTGAGGATTTGGGATAGTCTTTTTGGGATAAGCTCTTCTCTGAAACAAAACCAATTTGAAGATACAGATCTCTATCTGCCTCCACCCCTCTAGCTAGAGGTCCCTGAGCTGAATGCATCCAAGAATGGCCAGCTGAGATGTACTTTATGTGACGACACAGTGATGGTACATTGCCACACATGGATATGTGTTTATTAGAGCATTGGTCTGAGGCAAAGATAACCTTGGCTCTAGGGATCACTCTGCCACTGATGTGGTTTGTGTCCTTGGGCCCTCCCTCAGCTTGCTAGGTCTTTCCCCAATCTACAAAAAGGGGCCCATCACTAAGGTCAGCCTGTTCCAAAGCCGTATGCTTTTTAAGGAAACATTTGGGGTTTGGTAATTTATTTGGAGAAGATTCCAATGGGGCTAATTTACAGAGTGATGAGTTTCCCTGCATCAAAAATATGACTGCTCATCTTCTAAAGCCTAGAATTAAAGCTTTGTGAACTGTTTTCTGTGAAGAAATTATGGAACAAGTATACCTCAAGCTCTGGAGCCATTCGCTCCTTATTTCTCTTGAAATAAATATTTGAAAGATTGCAGTGAAAAGCATATGTGAAGTCATTTTATTCTACAGTTATTTTGAACTGCTTACTTTAAGGTGAATTTCTACCCTTCACTATTTTTGCTGTATATTGGTCATTTACTCTTCCAATATCTGAAACCACTAAAGCAGGAAAGTGATCACTTTCCTGAAGAAAGAATGAAGAATGTATAGTGAATGCAACACTGCGAATGCAACATGCATTCTTAGATACATTGTGCAAAACCTCTCTAAACTATGAAAAAACATTTTCATGCATACATTCACAAGGATACGTATTTTTATAACCAGTGATTAGTTCTGTAAATAAGCACAGCCTTGCAACCAAACATATGCATGTAAACATGCCCACATACACCTAAAGATTGTACAAAACCTACAGTTATTTGACTTTAGTAACTACCAATGTGTCTGGACAGAGTAAAGGTGAATCCAACAGCAATTCTAAAGGTGAGTCAAAGACTTTGTGTGGAAGACATTACTGAAACATGGAATAATTATTTCTGAAAAGTCCTTTAAAAATAGGGACTTGCTGACAGTTCCAGCAAACTTTCAATAGAGAATCTGACCTGACTGAATATAACAAAGACAGTTATGTTCTGAGGAAAAAGCCTACTCACTTAATTTGTACCTGAGTTACCCAAGAATGAAAGAATTCTTTTATCCGATGCATTCAGACTCAATGCATCTTTTGTTTTACATAAAGCCTGAGGTATTAACCTCCTGTCACTTTACAGATACAGTGTTTCATCTCCTTTATAACTTGATCAGAAGATCTCTGTGCTTGGCAGAATGTTCCCTTTAATGCCAGTCAGGTTGGGATGATTTGTGCATCTCATTTTTTTTTAAGAAAGGACTAATGATTCAGAAATGCATTTATTTTGAATGTCTAAATTCAGGTAACTTGAAGAGTGTGATCCTGACAAGTGGTAAGAACCTGTCTTGAAAATCAGACTTCCTTCCTTTCGCATGTACCAAGAACACACAAATGCAAGAGTTGCTTGTGGAAATGTACTGATGGGCTCATGCGTAAGTTCAGTCTTCTCTGGAAGCAATATTCTTTGTGTCTGGGGTGAGAATTTGGACTTGAGACCAAGTGTATTTCCTCTGTAATAAGCATAGAAGAAAAAAGTAAGTCTCTCTGCTTTTGTTTGTTGTTGTTTTCCTTTCCCCCTTTCCCCTGTGGAGACATCAGTATGCCTCCTAAGAAATCAATGGGATGTTTTGGCAATCTGTGGTGCTCAGAAATCCTTATGGAATTCCCTGGTATGTTTCTGCTTTTGCAGTTAATGGTGATTGCTTGAGAACAGCAGAGAAAGAAATCCATTTCGTGATGATCCCTACTTTTTGTTTCTCATCCGTTTATCTGAATTGCGGTACTGGTTTGTGCCTCTGATTTTATGTGCAGTACACCTGCCACTATGATTTTGGTGCACACAAATGCTGAAGTCTTAAGGTTTTTAGTAACCTTACCTCAAATTCTACAATACCCTTGAAAAGAAGATCTATGATGACTGGGCTCTAGAGAAAACCCTCTGCCAGGCTCTAAATAAATAACTAGCTTATATTTCTAATTTAAATCTGAGTCTGATAGAAGGTCATGGTCCATTCATTTTCACTTCTGATCTAGGGTCAAATACTGCTCACGGTTATCATCCAGGGACTGTGCAGTCTTCTCCAGTGCTCTGTAGGTCTCTTGGACCTCAGTTACACTAATGTTGACTTGCAGTAATCCTGATGGCTGCAGTCAGATTTCTGCATATTTACCCAGGGATAATTGACAACACTCTGGGCTCAGAAACTGAGCGATTTTTCACTCCTTCACTTGTGTTCCTGTGAACTAAAAAATGGCGATCAGACATTCTTTCTTTCAAACACTGAAGATGGTAATCCTTAAACAAGGATTCAGAAAACACATTTTAACAACAGCTGACGGGGAATCTTCTGTGAGAACGATTTTCCAAGGGAAAATCCGTGTTGTCAGGGAGGAAACTTTATTTTCCCCTCTCTCCCCTGGGATGATTTGAGGGAGGGATCCTTTGTTGTCTGCTCATAAGGTGCCAGCTTCAGAGGAACAGGGAAACCCTGGAGCAGTTCTCAAGTGGGGATGCACAACAACCATCTACCTGCCTGCCCCACTCAGCAGCACCCCTGTCAGTCAGGCACCAGGAAAGGGAAGAAACAGAAAGGCACAGGACTTGGTTGCTCAGCCTGATAGTTTCTATAAAGAACTACTCTGAAATTGTCTTTCTCCATAGAAGCATCCAGCGAAAACAGGGGAAAACCTAAGTGTATAGATAAGGCCCTGAATGCCTTCATTTCATGCATCTAGTAAGTTAGAATTTCCACTAGTGTATTTCTAATGCAGAGAACTAAGAAAAAGCTGAAGACAGGCACAGAGTGTTCCTTCAGGTTATCATCTATTTGGGTGCAAGAGGTCAGGTGAATTCATCTGACATGAGGCAGAAGCAGTCTGTGAAGCTTGATATTGCTTTGTTGCTACAGTGTTCTGCCTCAGATATATCTGCAATTTTCCACATAACTCAGATATGAACAGCAGATGAGACATCTCTTCATAGCAATATATAGCATGGCCACTGATATCTCTGAATCTAATAGTATAAGCTGGATAAGCTTACATGTAATTGAAGGAAAGCTGGAAGCAAATCCATTTAATAGGTTTTCAGTAGCACTGATGTCTTCCTAATAAAACAGGCAGAGGAATGAATCTTGGGTCACTGTTGCCCATAAAATATGTCAAGGAGATTGCAGGAAGAGCAGTTCTGTTTCAGAGCATATACTTGCATTACTTCGCAGACACATCTGCCAAGGAGGCCCACTGGAGAGGAAAGCATTATGATCCTTACAATATTCACATGTGTTGTGGGTATTCCTGCCTGGGAGAGAGCGCTGGTAGAGAGCACAAATCAGTGCAAGAGCCCTCCTCAGAAGTCTTAGGAAATATTTGTCTTCTTTAACCTTCCTTGCAAATTGTTTGGGTAGCACACACTGAGCATTTTACTGGGCTACAATGGTCCCTACAGCCTGGGCATCAGGTGTTGCATGTACCTCAGCATTTGCAGAACTACCACAGCAGTTGCAGAATTATTGGTCACTTTGGGCTCACAAAAATAGATTGTATCCTTAAGGCTTCATTCCAATGGCTGGCTCTGATGACAGCTCAAAATGAAATACAGTTAGTGCTATTTCTGTCCTGAGCTAATCTAGGGGAGGTTTTTCTATTATTCTTAAATATTAATAGCAACATCTCTACAAACGGTCTACAGTTCAGGATTCCACATTTACTGAGTATTTAATAATAATCAAACTACTCTTCATGTTAAGTGCTATATATGCTAAAGGAACATTTCTCAACTGGGTGAAAATCTGCAGGACTGGAATCACTATCATTCTGTGAGATAGTTCCCTTGGGAAAAATCTTAGAGAATCTGTTCCTGAGAACCTACTGGAAAGGAAAGAAGGTTTGTTTGTTTTTAAAAGCCTAGAATACTTCATTTATTTTTAGATGTCTGGCAATGAATCTGGCTGCTTGAGGGATGCTTAAGTTCTTATAATCAAGTGACGTTGCTTATTTTTCATCCAACGTCAAGATGTCAGTGATAGTTTCAATCACGCAGACTTGTCAGTTTGGTTATGTTTTCATAATTAACAGTGATAGTCTAATGAAGTCTTGTTTGCAAATGCTTCTCAGGGTTTGCCTGGCCTATTGCACTGACAGGATACAACGGAAAAGAGGTTATAGTTTCATATTTTTGTAAAGAAAGCCTTCTTCCTAAAAATCAGGGGCTACTCAATCCAGAGTTCTAGAAAGGGTCAGTATACTGTGATGTGTACAAGCAGAAACTGAAACTTCTGTTTTTTTCAGGGCTGTGAAACTGTGCAAGTTCAAAACCAATTTCCATGACAAATTTAAGGCCCTTGTTAATTTCTTAACAAATAATTCAGTGATTTTCCCACAGAGGGTAACTGACTCCAGTGGGAGCAAAATCAGAAATTCCTTTCTGAACTGCAGCGATCAGAGTTTGAAACTTTGCTGAAAAGCTATGGGAGAGGCATTATGCATTTTTCATAGAAAGCAATAAAATATTAATTCCTTTTAGTGACTTAGATGAGCACTATAAAAAAAAAGTATCAGAACTGGGGAAAAAGAACTGCATTATTTAACCACATCCTCTTCATTACAAGTTATTAAAAAGATGTTCAATATTTTAAGAGGAAAAAGACTTTCATAGTTCTGGTTATTAGAGTAAAAAATTATAATCTACTCAGTTTTGGGAGAGACAACAGAGGCTCCAAGATCATGTTCTACCTCCTTTCTTTCCCGTCTTCTAAAGAAGCAAGCATCAACATTATAATTGAGGCATTTTGTCTGACACCTCTATGAGCACATCCCCTGTGCTGGGACAGCATTTTACAAGACTGCTCATCAGAAAAACCCTCAGCAAAGTTAAACCCTATCTCCATGAACACTGACATGCTGGGCTTCCCGTGTGTGATCCCAAAGAGGTTAGCAGGGTTCCACCACCTAAGGAAAGTTTCTCTTATGCCTGTGCCTACAGTTGTACCTAAGTTACTATATAAGGCTTCTCACGAGTACAAGATTGTAATATTTGTTTGTGACACTCATAATGCATTGGGTGTTGACATCTTCACAGCAAGCCTTGACCCAGCAAGGATATACAAGGTTAACTGTATCTCTATCTCATTAAACTCTGATGGGTGACTCAGGAAGGTCCCTGTTTTATTTTGCAGGCAGCTTGTGCTGTGTTCAGTGTTTTTTAAAAGATGAGTGGTGTTGCTATTATTTCTCCTCACAAGAGCTGAGGCTTGGTTTGGCAGTCATTAGGAAACTGTTGGATATAAGTGGATGAGACAGCTCTAATAGCAGAGATGTCATGGAAAGAGTGTGATTCATTGCTTTGAGCTGTTCCACAGAGCTCAAATACTTGGTTTAATTTGGTGTAAGGTGCCAAACTACATATCTATAGTTTAACACCAGGACTAGGAGAGATTGCTTTTTTCCTTTGTTCTTGCTGATCCTGAAACTCTTCCTCCCCTTTTGAGGAGCCTTTCCTGAATGTCTCCAGTTAATCACATTCCAGTTAGATAAATAGATATCAATGTTGTAGACATGTTCTGCAAGGAGCAGCTGGAGCTTGGAGAATTTATCCTTTCCTTGGAACTCCTTACTCTCTAGGAAGTTTTATTAAAAAGTTATCTGAGATCTGATTCCCAGATGAAGGCTTTAAACTGCATCTAATGCTTAAAGTTGTGATTCTTCCAAGCTCCAACTATTGAAAAATCCTAAAGTAGGATATATACAGATCTGCAGTATAGGTCTCTATTTCATTGCTGTTTAACACATTTTTCAGGATTCACTGAATTGTAGCAGAGTGGTGATACATATAGCAAGGAAAGGGTAATGGCTGTTGTTTCCTATACCATGTGCATATTAGGCACAAAGGAATACTGTATTGCTGATAAAATAAGGTAGTCATCATCCACTGCTTTCTCCTCCTACAGTGAACCATTTTTTTCGTCATAAAAAGGAATAAAGTTGGTCAGACATGATTTGCCTTTGATAAATTCATTCTGGCTTCTCCCAGCCACCTTCTCGCCCTTCCTGTGGGTGGAAATGGCTTCAAGCTGAATTTGCTCTGGAACCTTTGCAAGTGAAGCTGACTGGCCTGAAGCTGCCTGAGTCCCTCTTCTTGGAAATGGAGTTTGTATTTGCCTTTCAGAAAACAGGAACCTCTCCCAGGTCACCATGACTTTGAACATAATAGAAACTGGCCTTTGAATTACATTGGCAGGCTCCATCAGCACCACAAAAAGCATCCTACTGATCCCATAGAATTGTGTATATCCAGTAGGCTTAAGTGCTCCCTAACTCCATCTTCCTCTGCTGTGGATAATACTTCACTCCTGCAGACTCTGTTGTCAAGGTCAGTGTCCTCAGAGGCTTGAAGGTCAACTTTGCTGGTAACAACTAATGCAAAAAATCCCAAAGCAATGAATATCTCAGTCTTCTTTTTTTTTTGTCCTTTGCTCCCACCTCCCCTGCCTCACTGAGCAATGGGATCCTTTTTCTGCCTCTTCACTTGTGAAGCCCATTCCCATTGCCCTGAAATCTGATTCAGACTGAAAGCTTGTGGTACTCTAGTGATGTCCAGAAAGCCCAGAAGTGAACAGAGATGATTTTGCATGGGTAATTCCTACCAGACATCTCATCCTCTCATTATCAGTGGCCTTTATCCAGGGAACAGACAGGTCATCTTACAAGGCTCATGCCTACATCTGTTTCTTATTGTTTTGTATTTGAAGATCATCTTACTGTTACAGTGGTCAAGAAGAGAAGAATTCATTTCTATTCTTTATAGTAATTAAGATGGAAGGAGTGTATGAATGAAATTAGTCTGTGTACTGGTTACTGGTTTTTGCACATCAGGTTCTTCTGCTGGGTTTTAATTGAGTTTCGTGTCTACTTGGTATATACTTAGCGAAAGCAATCCCAAAATACTGTCACTAAGCACAATGATCATACTACTGTTATCTTAGAAGCATCTGCTAAAGCCCTCTCCACTCCAGCTAGAAGGTTTCTTGTCGATTTTAAGACTGTTCAAATAACATTTTTTTTCATGTTGGTTGTCTACCTCGGGGCTTAATTTGCTTGTTTGTTTAGATTTGGAAAGCTGCTGCTAAAACAAAAAAAGGAAAAAAGATACTTGGCTTCCTCTGAAATGAAGTTGGTGGAAAATGTTTTGCTTTGCCTGTCAAAAATTATTACACTCACTTTGCTGCAAAGCTCTACTACTTTTTGAGCAGAGACAGAAAATTTGGCAGGGAGGCTGTTCTGATGTCATGATGTGCTTTTTGCCATCCTTGAAGAAATTTGCTCAATTAATTTCTTTAACATATATTTCCTTAGAGACTTGTCATAGATTTACTACCAAAATCCTTGAGGATTTCTTCATATCAAGAAGACCAGATGTTTCCTTGTCAGTGGGAGGGATTGCACTCGGTAATCAAGACCTTGCTCCTCTCTGTGCAGGACAGATGGGCTAACAGACAGCAGACATGAGAGCGGCTATTCCAGTGCTTTCCATGCCAGTAGGCAAGACAATGGGGAAGTGGGAAAGTGTGTGTGTGAGGTGTAGGTTTGGGTGGAGTGGGATGAAAGGTGAGGCAACCTGAGCTGAGAGAAGGAATGCAAGGCTGCCAGCTTCATGGGTAGTGACATGACCCCTTTTTGGCCAGATGAGCTCTGGAAGTCTCATAATTTCCATTAAAGGGGTGAACAGAAATCCCTGTGAAAAGGCAGTTAGAAGTTACAGAAAGGCCACATTCTTTACCTCCTCTTTGCAGGTGGGATTTGGATGGACAGGGTGAGCAAGCAGAAAGAGCTGTGTGGCTCCAGGGAGCATTATTCCCTTCTGCTTTCCCTCTTGTGTGCAACTGCTAGTCTACTGCCTCCACTCACCCTAACAATGCCTAGTGAGAAAAATGCAAAGGCAACCATTATGCAGACTCTCAAAGACAGGCTGGTGAAGATGCCTTACAAGTCAGGGCAGATGTGGGGCTCAGAGACACGGCATTTATATGTACGGAAGGATTATCAGTCAATAGGATGAGGACAGACAGACGTGCTACCTGGGGGACAAATGAGTTGCATGGAACCATATCTGGGGGAAGATCTCTGTGCAGCAAGGATTTTCCTTACAACCCTGTGTACGTGTATCTGTGTGTGTGGGATATGGTATGGAGGTGTACCTTAGGAATAATGAGTTCATGTCAGAACTATACAAATCTCACTAAAACCTTTCTTTATCATTCTCACTCCTTAGTGACATGCAGTGGTGGCATAAAATAAAGGAGGTGACATTATAATACAGGTGACATCTAATAACCTGTTACAACTTACAAGAAGTAACAAACTCCAACATAACAAGTTACCGCAGGTTTTTTGGGGGGCTGCTTCTGGGTTTGTTTTCTTTTTTTTTTGTTGGCTGTTATTTTTTTTTTTTTTTTAAATAATGTTTAAAATGGCAGCATGCACATGTGTCTGTAGAGATGACCTCAGAGGAAGTTCCATCTGCTGACCCCAGGCTTTCAGGAATAGGTGTTAAGGGAAGCTATAGAACCATAGAATCATAGAATGGTTTGGGTTGGAAGGGACCTTAAGGTCATGTAGCTCCAATGCCTGTGCCATGGGCAGGAACACGACACACTAGACCATGTTGCACTTGGCAACTGCTGCACATGGCTCTGTCCAACCTGGTCTCGAACACTGCCAGGGATATTTTGCCAGAGACCATTTGCCAGGGAGCATTCACCATTTCCTTGGGCAACCTGTTCCAGTGCTTCATCACCCTCACAGTAAAGATCTTCTTCCTTATATCTAACGTGAACTTTCCCTGTTTAAATTTAAACCCATTTCTTCTTGTCCTATCACTACGATCACTGTAAGTGGTCACCATCTTCAGCAGCTCCATAGAGTCCAGGTCAGTGCTTGCTTGCAAGCAGACACTCATCTCACAGGAACACCATCATTATGGAACTCCCTCCAAACACCAGCAGGGCCCCCCTCATACTCCCTGGCTAGTGCAGCTTGGAGCTTGCCATGGATTTGGAACTGCCCATGCTCAGCCTGCGCAGCAGAGGCTGGGGCAACCCGAGTGGTCTCCCACCACCACCTGGCACACAGGCTGTGATCCCTGGTCCTGCTCCAGATGCTAAGCCTCCCACTCATCACTCATCTCTTCCTTCCTCTCTTGCCCCTGTCTCCTCAGCAGCCAAACACACAGACATGGGTCCTGACCCAGGCACTGGGCTAAGTTCCTCACCCACCTCAATGCCTACCATAACACGGGGGTCCTGAACCTCTCTAGCTCCAGAGCTGGCTCCACATCCCCTCACAGGGTGTCCCTGGGTGCTGGCAGCTCATCCTTACAGCCCTGACACACATGGGGCAGGGAGTGGGACTGCAGGGAGAGAGTGAAGGAAGGGTTTAATGAGAAGCCAGGACAGACGGCAGTGATCAGTACAGGACTGTGTCAGACAAGGGCTTGCATGCCATCAGCAACCGCTTGCACATGATGCACACCTTGCTATACCCTCTCCTCTCTCTTCACCTCCCTTCTCCTGGGTACAAGGCTGGAGGTGGATTATTAACTGGACCACTTAGGAGAGTTACAGGGTCCCTTACACTATTTATCTTTTCCAACGTACAGCTACATATTCTCACTTTGATAATATTAGCTCCATAATGAATAGCTGACAGTGGTGGTGTTTTATACAATACTGCTGTCTCAAACCAATATACATGCAAGCATAAATCTATTATAACTCTCTGTTGCAATCACCACCAGCTAAAAAGCATTAGAGGTGCCACTGGCAGCCTGTGCAATCTGATTTTAGCTAGGACTACTACCAGGGGCTTTCTGTACCTGAGCTAGGAGCATTTTACTCACTAAACATTTAGAAGAACTAGAAGGGCTGTAAATGTCACATGCACAAAAATGCAGATTTGCCAAATGCCACAGCAGGATTTTAAGTAGTTGCTTGTCATTTTGGAAATAATGCCCCTTTTTGCATGGAAAGTGAGCTCTGTTGAACTATTTGGGGTTTGAGGAACTGAAACAAACTTAGATAGAAGGATTAGGAGCAAAAGGGACTGCGAAATGAGGAAGGATAGAACAGTGAACTGAAAGGGCTGGGAGAGGATAGAAGATGGGAAGAGGAGGATAGGACATGGGCAGGAGTCAAGGCAGAGGGTGGCAGGATGAACACTGGGTATCAACTCAGGGACTGCAAGACACAAATAAATTAAGGGATGGAAATTGAATGATGGAGTGCAAGAGCAAAAGAGTTGAACAGAACCCAAAGAGGACAAAGTCCAGCTGAAGTGTGGGCAGACGTCTCAGAGTCTGATATTGCATAACCTGACATTGGACATAGCGTTTGTATGCCTCAGTAATTCTAAGGTGCATAACAAATGGTGTGAAACCCTCCATCTTTTTCTGGTGGTGAGTGTGCATATTGTTGTTATCTTCTGTCCTACTTGTTTGCTCACACAACATAGGATCGTGTTGTGAGCCTAAAAACTGTAACCATTTGGCAGACCAGCATGTTTTTCATTCTGCAATAGATAGTGTCCTTAAGTCCCTGAAATACTTCGAAGCGGTCTATGAAAGGCATTAAAGAAAAAACAGGTTTGTGCGTAAAACACTTAAAGGATTTGGAAATAGAGGTTTAAAAGAAGTTTAAAAGTTACTCATCTATAGGATAAAAGTTTGGGGAATTTATTTTCAGTATTAATTTTTTGAAAATCCAAGACAAACACGCATTAAAGGCACTTTAGGTTTACAGAGGTAAGTACTTGAAAGCTAGGAAATGCTTGCATGAAAGTTTCTGGTACAACCTACTTTCCCTTCCCCTTCTCTCTTTATCACAGTATTGTAACACAGTTTTTAGTTACTCAGTGGTATATCTTTTGCCAGTACAAGGACCTGTCTTCATTCAATGCACAGAGAAGATTGTGCTTCAGGAATAGTCCTGGGTGATATAGTAAATGAAACTGTCATCTTCAGCTTATCACAGAAGTGTAATTCTTCCTTCATCAGTTAACAGTAGCACAAGCATCCTATTCAAAGTATAGTGTAGAGGCACCCTGTGTAGCATTTTGTAAAAGTGAAAGCATTGGAAACTATACACTGCTTTGTTATAAAATGATAGCTGTAATCTTAATGCTACAGGGAGACAGTTCAAGTGTGCATGTGTGAACATGTATGTGTGCACAAGTGTGAATGCATTGCGCTATGACTGATGTTGTATCTCTATAATAACATCTCCATTCAAGTTTGCTGTTTTTTCTTGAAATGTGTAACCAATGGGGAAAGGAGGAAACTTTATATGGAAGAATGAAAGGAGACAGCAGAACTGGGATGGATGCTTTCCTATCAGAGAACAGTCAGCATTGCTTCTGTCTGGGGAAAAATGGGAAGTCTTATCACTGCCTGTTGTGACAATGGTGGAAAATGCAGCTTCATGGGTACATGGCTGCTGTCAGATGCCCAAACCCTACTCGCACTGTTGTCATCTGATGCTTTGAGATCTGCATTTACATAAATTGAGAATTCTTCATATATTTTCTTCCCTCTTACAGTGTAATGTGAATACAAAAGCCAATGTTCCATTTCCCATATTCAGTGAAGTCTCTCCTCTTTCCTAGCATGTGTCCAGCATTCTTCCAGATGAAGAAAGTAACATTTCAGTCCTATACCTTGAGACTAGTATAAAGAGGTTGAAAGCACTAAAGAATCTGGCCATTAACATTTGATACCAGTTGGCTGCCTTGATGACTGGAAGGATGTTAGTTCCTGGTTTCTGGTAAGACAATAAACCAGGAGAACTTCTTTTTCTGAGTGGTATGGCTCACAGCTTCAGGGCATAAGCTAATTCTGCTCTCCTATCGTGTTTAGCACTCTCACTTATAGATTTATGATTCTGAGTAAGAAGGGAGGTATGAAGTTGGTTGTAATTGGTACTGTGCATAAATGTAAATGACCATTTCCAATGTGGATGCTCTGCCAGCTATTACATTTTTAAAATTTCCCAGTCTATTGCTCTTTTTAAACCACTGGGATTTGTTTTACTTGTGAAATATTTTGGCTCCTGGGAGATGAGTTCTACCTCAGGGCTTTCAAGCCTGTAGCGGTTTATGTTGTACCTCCTAGGCTGCGTGTTAAGGTGCTGATGCATGATTTCAGAGATCGTAGTTCACTAGAGTTACTGCAGGTGTGAATGACTGGTTTTCTTCTGGTCTCTTCATTTGATATGGCATTACAAGAGTTCAACATGTTCTGCTGGCTGCTCAGTGTTTCCTTTCAGTGAGCCAGGCAGTCAGCCACCACCTTCAATGCTCATTGGGCAGGGCCCAGTCCCAGTAGAAGTTTCGGAAAACATCTGAAAAATATACTGACTTTGATAGTGGGGTCCACTGGCCTGCAAGAGAGTGAAGAAACTAGTAGGGTCAGAAGGACGAGATGGTCCATAACTGGGAAAATGTGGGAAGCAAGAGATAGGGGTAGTACAGCAGCTATGGAAGAGACAATTGGAAAGTTCAGAAGATAGACTGGAAAATCCAGAAAGGCAGGAAGTGGATAAGAAGTTCTGCATGTTCTAAACAAAAATCTAGATACCCACATGAGGTATGTTAGTTTTGGAGTGCTTACCTTGAGGGTCTCTGAGTTTGGTTTTCCCAAGAAAATTCTATGTACCCATAATTTTATGGCAGCTAAAGTGCTGTGCACATCAACATCATGTTGACGGAACATCAATATGTTGATGTTCTCTTTTTCTGAACATCAACACTACTCCAGCGAAAGGCAGCTAAGTGGAATCCAAAGGGTCACAGTGTTACTCAAAATGCTGACCCACACTTCGGGTCCAGAAGACATCCAAGAAATTCTTTGGCTTGTTGAAGCTGAACTGCTGTGTGGCAGATTGACAGGTGCCTGTAAGTGCCATGCTTGGGGGAGGCAACATCCCTCCAGCCTCTGGAGTGGGATGAGAGCCTAGAATCAGGTGTCTTGCTATGCTAGAGTCAGCAACAATTTTCCCTATGTATCTATGAAGAGGTTTCTGTGCACATCACATCAGTGACCAATATAGCTCGGGAGAGAATGTGGTCATCCTAAACTCTCGAACATAGCATACATGAGCTTGGAGATGTGAACACAGCCACTCCCTCAAAGAGAACCTTAGTGACACCATCCGGTGGCACTGGTCTCGTGGTGTTGGCTTCAAACTAGCAGCCATATCACTCCACAGAGAGTGCTATGGTACTGATGTGTGGCTTTATGGAGTGCTGCTTCAGGTTTGCTCTCTTTCCTCTCTGTGACATCTCTGGATCTCCCTTGTTCTTCTCCAACTTTGCAAATTGTGTACCATTGCAAGATGCTGGCCCAGCAAGATCTGCACGAAGGCTGAATGGTGGCAGCTGGCATCGCCTCTTAATATAGAAGTGAGGGGTGCGGTTGCACAGGCAGTGTGGTGCAGAGAGAGCAGTTTGGGAACAGGCTGTGTGCTAAAAAGAGTGTAGTTGCATGTTGCAAAGGCTCATGGGTTTAATACTGAGCCTGAGGTGCAGCGTAAGTACACAGAGGGAAATACAGTGACTTCTCCAGGGCTTTCAGGAGCAAGCAGACGTAGTGTATGGCAGCCTGTGTTTTCACTCAGAGGTGGGCCGTAGCAGGAGTTGAGCAGGGCGGTGGACATAGCAGATGAGACTGAAGCTCACATGGAAACACTTCAACCATCTGTAACACTGCTAGCCCAGGTAACGTGAAGACCAGAGCTGTGGCAGCATGAAATGTCTGCGTGGGCTGGAAAACTGTCCTGCAAACCATTGCAGAGCTTCATGCTGTCTCTGCTATGCTGCTGTAAGCGTGCTTGATTAAACCCAGTGCAGGATGAGCTCAATCACAGCAGTGATTGCAATAGACATGCTTTCTATCCTCTTATAAACTTCAGGAGATTTTCCATCCCTCCCAAAACCGGTTTTTAAAGGATTTTTCAATAGTTAACCACATGAATGAATAAATCATAATTATGATTCAAATAATTGTCCGAATGAATAATTCATTGTAATAATTGCAAAAAGAATTTAAGCAAGAAGCATTTTACTATTACAAAGGTTAACATTGATTCATTTTTTCTAAAGAAAAGGTATATTCTACAGCAAAGTATTTTTTCATCTGGCTCCCATATGTATAATATGAAAGAAAAATATGCTTCCTTGTGCGACAGCCATCTTCATGTATATGAAAAAATACGCTTCATTTTGAAACAGCCATCTTCAATGCTAATGAGTGAGAAAGAAAAAGGGATTAAGAGTATATTCACCCCCTTCCTGAGGACAGAGCCAAACAAGACAGCCATAGTCAGCTGGTCAAAATGTCCAGAGCCTGTAGTAACTGAATATTGACAGCTAGTTAGGGAGGAACTGGGAGGAGCGGTAATGAGGGGAATGTTTTCTTCTAGATCTGTACTGCTAAGACATAGTGCAGGCTAAGCATATGGCTCACAGCCAGCAAAGGCATCAGATACTATGATGCTAAAAGCCTGGTTAATAATATTTAGCACCGACAAAGAGCATTCAAGGGAAAGAAAGACTTTTGTCCTACAAAGGATAAAAGCAGCCTCACCTGTTAGCCCCATTTTCAGAGGGAGAAAGTACACTGTCGTTAGTCTCTCTCTCTTTCAGATGCCAAGCATGACATGGACATAGCAAGCCACAGGTTTCTAAAGCCAAAATAGCTGGTAGCCTTATTGCCTGTGAAATGCAGTTTTGGCTCCCAGGGAGATTAAACGCTGTGTGGTGATGAACAAAAAAATGAGCAAGCTCATGGTACCTTGGAGAACGGGCAAACTCTATGCACCCCAAACGAGAGGAGAGAAGCTGTTTTTACCTGTGCCTTTCCCCAGCTGCACTGTTTGTTCACCGTGTGACAGGTTGTCTCCATCTGTGGATGGTCTGATGCCACTGTCGCGCTTACATCATATAGCAATGACATTTATAAAGGGAGGTCCGCGAGCCACCGGCATGGAGTGACTGGCTCAAGGTCAACTACAGCCTCTGGCACGGACAGGAGCAACAGAGTCCCACGGCTGAGCCCTGAGCACAGACTGGAGCCGGCGGCGTTTGACAGTCCCCGTCAGGGTTTTGGCTGAAGGGCTGGGGCAGGTTTTCCAGGTGGCAGGAAGCTGGGGTAGAAGGAGGGCGGGTGCGGTGCCACCCTTTGGGCAAGCTGTTGCGAAGCGCCCGTTCGGAGAGCTGTAGCCCGCAGCGGGCTCCCCTCGGGGGTACCCCCGAAAGGCCTGGCGGGAGCTGCCGCGGCGATGTCCGGGGAAGGGGTACGAGCACCAGAGTCGGTGCACGTCCACGGGTGGGAGCGTGCATCTCTCTGTATCTGAGCGTGTCCATGCCGGCGCTGCCTCTATCTGCGTGCCTCTGTCCGTCTGTGTGTGGCTGCGTGTACCTCTCCTCTCCCCCTCTGTAACGTGTGTGCGCTCGCACACCTCCCTCTTCTCCCCATTCTCTCCCCCCTTCCCGTGTGTGTGTGTGTGTGTGTGTGTGTGTGTGTGCGCGGCAGGGCGGGCAGAGCCGGGCGTGCCGTGCAGCAGCGCGCCGGGGACGAAGCCGGGACCGCGGCCGGAGGAGGAGCTGAGCCGCGCCGGGAGCCCCGCGGAGCCGCCGGGCGAGCGCGGCCACAGCGAGGCGCAACAGGCGGGGCGGCGGCGGGCGATGGCGGCCGGCGGCGAGGCCGCCCGCTGAAGGGGAAGCGGGGCGAGTCGGCGGCGCAGAGCGGGGCAGAGCGGGAGGGATGCGGGCGGAGGAGCCGCTGGCGCTGGCGGCCCCGCGGGCGGGCGGCGGCGAGGCGGAGGCGCCGGGCGAGGAGCGGAGCGGCGGGAGCTGCTGCAGCAGCGAGCGGCTGGTGATCAACATCTCGGGGCTGCGCTTCGAGACGCAGCTGCGGACCCTCTCCATCTTCCCCGACACGCTGCTGGGCGACCCCAGCCGCCGGGTGCGCTACTTCGACCCGCTCCGCAACGAGTACTTTTTCGACCGCAACCGGCCCAGCTTCGACGCCATCCTCTACTACTACCAGTCCGGAGGGCGGCTCCGCCGGCCGGTCCATGTGCCTCTCGACATCTTCCTGGAGGAGATCCGCTTCTACCAACTGGGCCAGGAGGCCATCGAGACTTTCCGGGAGGACGAGGGCTTCATCCAAGAGGAGGAGAAGCCCCTGCCACAGCATCACTTCCAGCGCCAGGTCTGGCTGCTCTTTGAGTACCCTGAGAGCTCAGGGCCAGCCCGGGCCATCGCCATTGTCTCCGTGCTGGTCATCCTCATCTCCATCGTTATCTTCTGCCTGGAGACCCTGCCCGAGTTTCGGCAGGAGCCCAAGGGCCCTCAGCCCGGCTTTGGGGAAGCGGCGCCGCCCGGCGACGAGGCGCTGCTGCTGTTGCCACCGCCGGCGGCGCCGAGCGGGACTCCGCCGCCCCTGCGCCCTGCCGCAGGCGCCGGGCCCTTCTTCACCGACCCCTTCTTCCTCATCGAGACCCTGTGCATCATCTGGTTCTCCTTTGAGCTCCTCGTCCGCTTCTTCGCCTGCCCCAGCAAGCCCGAGTTCTCCCGCAATATCATGAACATCATCGACATCGTGGCCATCATCCCCTACTTCATCACCCTGGGCACCGAGCTGGCCCAGCAGCAACAACAGAAACAGCAGCCTGGGAGCAGCAGCAACAATGGGGGCCAGCAGCAAGCCATGTCCCTGGCCATCCTCAGAGTAATCCGCTTGGTCAGGGTGTTCAGGATCTTCAAGCTCTCCAGGCACTCCAAGGGGCTGCAGATCTTGGGACAGACCTTGAAAGCCAGCATGAGGGA
>JBCJKH010070344.1:0-28845 GCA_039877255.1 Loriculus beryllinus
TATAAGGAAGAAATTCTTTCCTGTTAGGGTGGTGAGGCACTGGAATGGGTTGCCCAGGGAGGTTGTGAGTGCTCCATCCCTGGCAGTATTCAAGGCCAGGTTGGAAAAAGCCTTGTGTGGCATGGTTTAGTGTGGGGTGTCCTTGCCTATGGCAGGGGGGTTGGAGCTTGATGATCTTAAGGTCCTTTCCAACCCTAACTATTCTGTCGTTCTATGAAATATGAATGCTTGTAAGTTCATGTCATCAGTATTGTCTCCTGCAGTTTGTCTCAAAGACGTAAACTCTTAAAGCACTTGTCTTGATACTAAAAACTATACTTATTTCCAATCATTGTGCATGTACATGTATGTGTGCATGTGTAACGTTTTGCACAACTTTTTTATTCAAGTACATTACAGCATGGTTTGGTTTCTTTTTTCCCCTTGTCCCTGCAGTAACCGTACCCACACAGAAATACAAGAAATTTCTTTGGCTTTAAGAAGTCATATGAGTAAAGCTCCAAGTAATACATTCCACCCACAGGATTTCTCTGATGTCATTAGTTTCATTTTGTATGGAAACTCTCACCGAACTGGGTAAGAACTTCTTTTAAAACTGAAATTCATAGATGTTGAAATCATAGTAAACAATTGCAAGCTATTTATTTTAGAATTTTAGAGATCACATTGCTTTACATTGTCATTTTTTTAAATACTTCATAAGTATTTATAAATATCTTTAAGTACACATCTTTTTGCATATTTGCCTATGTACATTGCTGCTTGGAAATAGTCCTGTTAGATTTGTTGGAGAGCAATAGGGAGCTGAAGTGTGTAGAGTGTAAACTTGTTTCCACATGAACTTGTGTTAATGCACTGATGTTTTCTTTCAGGAAGGATAATTGGTTAGAAAGATTATTCTATAGCTGTCAAAGACTAAATAAGAGAGATCAACCAACCATCCCTCGCAATCTGTTGAAGACTGATGCTGTTCTTTGGCAATGGGCTGTTTGGGAAGCAGCCCAGTTTACTGTTCTTTCAAAATTGCGAACTCCTCTGGGTAGAGCCCAGGATACATTTCAAACAATTGAAGGTAATATAAAAGCTATAGTTTACTTTAATGGGATTTTTTTTGTCTGAGATTGCTCAGCGATGAACTTCATGTCCAAGGCAAGGAGTACAATGATGTTATTTTTCACTGATTTTAGATTTTAGCATGTTCTTGACTAAGGCATCAAGACTTAATGACAGAAGAGTGGTTATATAATTAGTATAAACTTTTGAGAGGTTTTCAGATAGCATTGCTGTGCCTTGACATATTTAAACAAAATACTGTCTGGTAACTCTTTTTTTTTTTCCCATGTTTTGGTGAAAATGTGTAGGTATTATTAGGAGTCTTGCAGCTCACACATTAAACCCTGACCAAGATGTTAGCCAGTGGACTACCGCAGACAATGATGAAGGACACAGTAGCAACCAGCTTAGGCTTGTTCTACTTCTACAGTATCTGGAGAACTTGGAAAAATTGATGTACAATGCTTATGAAGGATGTGCCAATGCCCTTACCTCTCCACCCAAGGTTGGTTTGTCTTACAGTGCTGATGTTACTTGAAATGGTCTACTGAACGAGCAGTGTTTTGAGGTTTGTTTGGTTCTTAACCGTGGAGCTTCAGAACTTCTCAAACAGAGTTTGAGACTCTTAATTCATCTGACTTTGGCTTATGTCTAGAGAAAACGTGAAAACCAGGATTTATTTCTGGACTACCAGCTTGTATAGTGATGCAAATTAAGCAAGTCTGTAGTACCTCTTAATTTGTAGCAGTCACTTGCTTGCAGATTGTCAACAGTCTTGTTGAAGTAACGCAATCATTTTGAGGCTTTAAATTGCTTTCTGAGGTATATAGTAATTATTTATGACCAACATACACTTTTGTGTAGTTCTTACTGCAAAACATTCTTCACTATTGAAATAAACTTATATTGCTGCCATGTCAATGCCTGGTAATTACATAATTATAGTTGGTTCATTTCAAGATTTTAGACTTGCTGTTAAGCCTGTCCAGTTGCGTGCTACGCATCATTTCAGACTATCTGCATTGATAAAATTAAAGATGCAGAATTTTACCTCTTACTTGATCTTTCAGTTGCAGACTCAACTGGAGAAAAGACGTGTCCTGACTTTGATTGTTATAAATACTAAGTACTTAATGTAACTATTTGGATTCACACAGAAGAATGGTATTGTAAACCTTACCTTTTCTGTCTTTAAAGGTTATCAGGACATTCTTTTATACTAATCGTCAGACATGTCAAGATTGGCTAACGCGGATTAGGCTTTCCATCATGAGAGTTGGATTGCTGGCTGGCCAGCCTGCTGTGACAGTCAGGCATGGCTTTGATTTACTCACAGAAATGAAAACTAATAATAGTCTGTCTCAGGTAGTACTCTTTTCAAACTCTTTGTTTGTAAAAGTTATAAACTGTTGCAAAATACTCCCATAGTATTTCAGAAGAACTAAGCTAAGGCAATCAACAGTTATTAAACCAACTGGTCTGTGAAAGACTCTGTAATTTAAAGTCATGTTTTAAATTCACACTTCAGTGTTGACAAACTTTTGTGGTTAAGTGATACTGTAAGTTGGAGATTAGGATGTACTGTGTATGTACGGTGAAATATTACACTTAAATGAAGGCTACAGTACACTCACAAGTTGCATTTAACAATTTCTTAAGTAGAAGGTTCTGCTTAAACTTTATGAAACTGCTGTTGTATTAGTGTGAGGCCTTCCCAAGCTTGTAGTAGTGTAGTGTCTTTTCTTAGCTGTGTATGAGCAGAAGGGGGATGTGTTGTGAAGGTATCCATCCTCTATAAGTAACTAGCAGATTTGCAGGGGTGGATTGAGTGGATAAAGTGCTTAAACCTACTTAAAAAGGCTGAATATTTTCTTCAGTACATTACTTAATTTGCTTAAATATTTTAACAAAAGAGGTTTGATGGGTAATTGTTACTTCCTGCTTCTTTATAAATTCTCACACTTACATAGGTATAGACCATCATGTAGTAGTAGCTACCTGTTGACATTCAGGCTGTGAATTCACAGCATGGACTCTTCCCTTAGCTCCCCTGCTATTCCAAAAGCGGTTTAATGTATGGATATGTAGAGCATTTCACTTGTAGATGCAATATAATGAAATGCTACTTTACCATATCCAAGTACTTAACTATGTATGTAACGGTTATTTTAGATGAGATTTGTTGACTAAAGCTTTTGGTTTGATTTTAGGGAAATGAATTGGAAGTGACAATTATGATGCTGGTAGAAGCATTATGTGAACTTCATTGTCCTGAAGCTATTCAGGGTATTGCTGTGTGGTCTTCTGCTGTAGTTGGGAAGAGTCTTGCCTGGATCAGTTCTGTAGCTCAGCAAGCAGAAGGGCGGTAAGTTTTCTCAGTTAACTGGATGTTACAAACTTGGATACTTTTTCCTTCTTGCATGTAGTTCTACATCTGAATCTTTTACATTGTGGTGTGAATGAATGCTACTGATCTAATTTCTTTTTCAGTTAGTCACTGTGTCTTCCAGAGATACCCAGTGCATCCAGCATTTCTATTTTTTTAGTTTAAGTTAACAGGATTTGAATATAAATGATGTTCCTAAGCTGGTTTTCCCTTAGTTTTTCATACACAACAGTACTATTTTCATATTGTGTTTAATTTTCCATTGCAAGATATTAATAATTTAAATATTTTCTAATGAAGTTTCTGACCAACTTTGTGATCTGATACCTGCCACAGTTTGTCAAGAGAGGGACTCTGAGGGAGATGCTTTGCAGTTTTAGTTCAGCTTTGAAAAGTGGCTTCTACATCTGTTGAAGTAGCTGCAGATACAAATAAGCTGCAGATGCAAATAAGTGGGTCAGTGTTCCAGGTAGGGTATGCATTCATTTTAGTGTTTTCATCTCCTTAAAGGAATGCATCCTTTCTTTTGTGTGAAATGAAAAAGCGACACCTTTCATTATTTACCTATCATGTGAAAATCCCTAAATAAACCAACAAAAGTAGGTTTTTATATTTATAATTATCTTTCCCTCATTTTTGTAAGATGCCTTAAAATCATGTGCAGCTTTATAATATGTGAGAAGCTTCTCAGAGATGTCAAGTTAAAGGTGTGAATTGTTGCCTTAGACCCAGTTATACAATCATCTCTTAAATGATGTGTAGTTAATCGGTATTCAGCTTTGCTCATCCATGTAAAAGTTGACATATAAAACTAATTTATCTCCTTCAGTCTGTACTTGGTTTAAAGTTGGCATTAAAACCTGAATAAGAAATCTCTTATATTCTGCTATAACTGAAAATTTAGGTGGTCAACTTGTATTCAGTGCTAATCCTTTCTTTTGCTGAAGGTGACGTGTACTTTTTGGGTATGGTGTTAAAGGAATGTTAAAGATACAGTCTATTTACCAAAAAAGAAAAGATTCTGTGAAATGCTGACTAAAATATTAAATCATTTAAGGTTTGAAAAAGCAGCTGCGGAATACCAGGAGCACCTGTGTGCTATGACAGGAGTGGATTGCTGCATAACAGGCTTCGACAAAACTGTTCTGAAATTGGCCAATTCAAACAGTGTGAATAATGCCAGTCCAAAGCATTCTTTGAATGGTCAGTATTCCTCTTGAGAAAATACATGGAAATTACATTTGAGTGATAGAATTGCTATTTGAAAATACATAAGTGTAAATATATATTGAAGTATATATACCTTTTTGTTTGTTTCACAGGAGAAACTAGAAAAACTGTTCTGACTAAGCCAAGTGACTCTTCACCTGAAGTTATAAACTACTTGGGTAACAAAGCATGTGAATGCTACATTTCCATTGCTGACTGGTCTGCTGTTCAGGAGTGGCAAAATATGGTCCATGACTTGAAGAAAAGCAATAGTAATACCTCAATCAATCTGAAAGTAGATTTTAACTACATAAAGTAAGGATATAATTAATTTTTTCAACAGTATCTTAGAGTTCATCATCTTAGAACTGGGATATTACAGTTGTTATGGACTGTTAGAAGCTAGATATCTGAAATAGAGAGTTGATAAGAAGAAAGCTGTGTTTTGGGAAGGTGGGGAGAATGTTTTCCTTCATTAATGTAACAAGCATATTAAGGAGGTGATCTTGGCGGCTTTAAATTTTTCTTTTTTTAATAGTGTTTAGAATTGTAGCTTTTGTGTGTATTTCCTAACCCTTGATATTTGTCTAGTCCATGAAAAAGTATCTGTTCTTGAAATAGTCCTTCAAGGTATAAGGGTCCTTTCTGTTTCATTTGGTAACTGTCTTACCTTCCACCCCTGTGCTATTGTGGTAAAAATTGTAAAATCCTTTTTGCCAAATTTCATTACTTGAAAATGAAAGCATAAAAGGAAGCTTTGGAAATTTAGTCTTTCAGGTCTGAAAAGGTGACTACTGATAGAGAATAGGGCAAGCCTTTTTGTTACTGCAGTAACCCAGAGTGCTGTGCAGTTAATCATTAGGAAAGTGAGTGCTTGTCATGGATGTGAAAATGTGTCATTTCTGAATGTTCATGTTTTTGTAAACTGAAGCCACTGTACTTCTGATAAGCATCGCTGTTGCAGAGGTCTGTTGCACTGTTCTTTTGATAAGCATCACTGTTGCTGTTTTGAGTTAGTTTTCATCCAGATTAACTTCTGGAAGAAAGATACTATATCATCAGAAATGTCCTGTAAAGAGCCTTTGATAACTCTTATGTCCCTGACTGGGCCGAGCAGAGACTCTGTAGTAATGAGGGTCAAAATAATTCATTGGAAAGGGGAGTTTTCACATGCTGAATAGATTTGTTTGAGTTTTCTGGTTTGTTTTGTTTTTTTTTCTTCTTCCTTTTCTAATGAAGGTACTTAAATTCACTGAGTAGTAACAAGAATATAGAAACTTTGAGTCTTCTAAGCCATGAAGGTTCTTAACCTTTCAGTGCTTTTTTTGTGTAGTTCTGTAGAAGTCTGTGATGCTCAAATTACTTCCAGTGGGGAAAGAAACGTTAAATTTGCAGCTTCAGGCTGTTTAGCAATGTAAATTTGTAAAAATCTATGACCTGTACAGTGTATCAATTTGGAATTTCGTGTAAACTGAAGAGTTGAAACCATGGCCTCATGAAATTCTGCCCCAGAACTTGCCTTTTTGTGCATGGTGGGGAGGGGAAAGTTTTGAGGGGTTCTTTGCTTGTTTTTAAACTCTTCCAGTGAACCTTTCTCTTCCTGACTATGGTAGAAGAGTATTATATCTGGTGTAATGATAATATGAGAAGCTTCATACCTGGAGGTGTGTTTTCCTTTCTCTTTGATATTGAATGTATTCTTTTGGTGCAGTAATATTGCCTTTTATTGATCTGTGTGAAAATTGAGATTTTTTTTTTTTTTGCTTAGAATTAATTGTAAATGTTCTGTAGGATTTTGAGTAGACTTGAGTTGTTTCTGCTGCATAAGATATTTAGCAACTGGAATGAAGTAAGAAACATGAAAATAAAACTATAAACATTGAATTGCAGATCTTTGAGCAGCTTTGAGTCTGGACAACTTGCTGAATGCACTGAGCAACTGGAATTATTACCAGGAGAAAATATCAACCTACTTGCAGGGGGATCCAAAGAAAAAATAGGTATAAATGCTTAAGTTAACATTGCTTCAAATACAAAAGTAAATATTTTTTCGTGCATCTGTATGTATAAATGACAGACTGAAACTTCTTCTGAATGCAGTTTACTGTGTTCAGGGGATTGACCGTAACCTTTATGAATTGAGCTTCAAAACTGAGCTTCAAATAGAGCTTCAAGAATAACCACTTGACAGTGGTCATTCTGTATGTTGATACAAGTGTGTTTTCTGGAGCTAATATGTTTGCTTATAAATAATCGTCATTTTCTAATATGAATGAATACAGGCATGCATAGTAAATAAATATGTTTTAAAAGTTCTTTTTCCAAACGTTCTTGCTTTCAAAAATGCCTTCTCAGATGATGATGCTTTGGTAAAATTTGGCTATTCTAGTTGGTTTCAATTGTTCAATTCTTATATAGACATGAAGAAACTCCTTCCTAATATGTTAAGTCCTGATCCAAGAGAACTTCAAAAAGCAGTTGAAGTACAGCTTTTGAGAAGTTCAGTATGTCTGGCAACAGCTGTAAACCACATAGAACAGGAGCAAAAGTGGCAGTCAATATCTGAGTAAGTTGAAACATGCTATGAATGAGTCAATGTTCTGTACTGTGAAAAGCTGTTGTAGTTTGTTAAAAACATTGCCTACCCTACTTTGCAGATTATGAGCTTCTTTGATAAAGTACTGCTTCTGGTCAGTTTAACAATAAAATATCATACTGCAACTTGTGTGCGATGTTGCAAGATTTTTCTCGTAATATCTTTTGAAGATGGTGAATTTGCTTTTTATTCAGCAATTTTGATATCACTGTTTACTCTTTAAGTCTAGATTTAAACAAACAAAAATGACTATTGTGATTCTTCTATTTCAGAAATGTTATTAAGTACTTAAAACAAACATCACGAATCGCTATTGGACCTTTAAGACTTTCCACACTCACAATGTCTCAGTCTCTACCAGTGTTGAGCACTCTTCAGTTGTATTGTTCTTCTGGTTTGGAAAACACTGTGTCCAACAGGCTGACATCAGAGGTACATCTCTGTTCAAAACCTAAATTGGAGTTATGTCTTTCCCTATGTCATGAAGTATTGAAAATAGAACATACATTAATTGCTTTGAAAGTTGTTAATAACACTGTAAAAAAAAAGTTTTCTGATGGGCCTTGAGCCAATTTTCTTTAGATTTAAATCTCAGTTGGATTTCTTTCTATAGTTTTATAGTTTATATAGTAATATAACTATATATAGTTATACCATATCTTTCAATCAACAATACTTTAGTATTTCTGAAGTTTTGATAGTTGCTTTTTAGAGAAGTGTTGATATTTCTTCTCTAAATACATTGTAAAACTTACTCCTACAACACTCACTTGTAATTTATTTGAAAATAACTTTAAATATTTATCAAAAGACAGTCACTGCAGCAGTTAAAAACTCCATGTCAAATTTCAGCCAGCATCAATGATCTATTTCTAATTTCTAATCACATAGTTTAGAAAACAGTTCTGCTTGATTTTTGAGCTGTTCTTAGCATTGTTCTCTCAAATATAACATGTCTCTATAGAGTTGTGTAACATATTTGAAATAATGCTTACTCTGCACTAAAATGGTATTTGGTTTTAAGAAATGAAAAATATTTTTCAGTAAAGATGTCTCTGATAACAACTATGTGACTTCTATGCCTCTTTCAGGACTGTCTGATACCTCTCTTCAATGATGCTTTGAGGTCATGCAAACAGCATGATGTAAGGCCATGGATGCATGCACTGAGATACACGGTATACCAGAATCAATTGATGGAAAAACTTAAAGGTATATAAGCTTTCATTTTAGTGTTATGAAAGGTAAATACAGAACTTGAACTAAAATCTGCTGTTGAGAGCAGCAGTTGTCTTTTTTTCTGTTAGATGGCTTACTTCTTAAAAGGCAAGTTTGAGTTACTTTGGTATCTTGCTCTGCAAACAGGGGCCTCAATTACTACTGTAACATAGACAGTGTTAAAAGGAAAAAATATTCCAAAAAGATTAGCAGTTCTATACTCACTCTTTTAATTGCCCTTTACTTGTTCATCTCTTCATACTTTAAATGCTTTCCCTTTTAAACACTTCAAGACTATTAATGATGGGTCTTTTAAAAACAGTCATGAAAACCATTTAAATGTGTGGTATGGTAAGCGATAATTGGGAACAAAGAAGTATCAGGGGACAAGTAGATTTCTTAGTAAAGAATAATATTTATGATGAAAAAATCTCTCTTTTGCCCAACAGATAATCTATGGATATAATTTTTTTTCATCTCGGGTGGGTTATATAAATATTCTAGGCAGAAACGAAGCAATCTACATTTCTGAGGGAGGTGTTGGGAAATATGGAAAAGCTGAGCTATTTTTTACTGATGGCCATGGCAGAATATGTTGGGCAGAAATCATCTGTGTAACCCAGGTGCAGTTATTGTTTGTTTAATAATTTTGTTTACCATGTCTTGCTTTCTTCAGAGCCAACAATCCCAATTAAAAGCCATCTAATGGAGCTGGGCTTAACAGCAGCAAAGTTTGCACGGAAGCGAGGAAACATTGCCCTAGCTACACGACTGCTTGCCCAGTGCAGTGAAGTTCAGCTAGGAAAGACTACCACTGCACAGGACTTAGTCCAGCACTTTAAAAAATTGTCTGCACCAGGTCAGATAGATGAAAAATGGGGTCCTGAACTGGATATTGAGAAAACAAAATTGCTATATACAGCAGGTGAGTATTTGTCAATTCTGTTGTAGATACTTGAGCTTCCTGTTCTTATAACTAGACCAGTTCCCCTGACCTTAAAGAAATTGTAGTAGGACAGTATGGGTAGGAACTGATGTCATCCTATTAACTGTTGTCTCAGTCTGAAAGTGTTTTCACATGTTTTTTTTACTTGTCATTTTTGACTTCAAAAGAGAATATTCTTTGTAAAAATATATTGTTACAAGCTTTATCTAAACATGCTGAAGTTCAGAAGCGTTTTGAATAAAGTTAATGCTCTAATGAAGATACTCTTTTCATAATATGCAGGTCAGTCAACACATGCCATGGAAATGCTGAGTTCTTGTGCCATATCCTTTTGCAAATCTGCCAAAGCTGAGTATGCAGTTGCAAAGTCTATTCTCACACTGGCCAAATGGATTCAAGCAGAATGGAAAGAGATTTCAGGACAGTTAAAACAAGTATATAGAGCGCGACAGCAGCAGAATCACACTGGTCTCTCTACTTTGTCTAAAAACATATATAATTTGATTGATCTCCCAGCTGTCAATACCCTGGAAGAAGAATATCCTAGGATTGAAAGTGAATCTACAGGTAGACTTGTTCTCCTTATTCTTTTGCTGTTAAATTAGTTACTGATGATCCCTCTGAAGGATAGCATCAGTTACATTGATAAGAGTAAGAGCTCCATTACTCATGTGTTTGTTTTCCTAAATATATGAACAGTCTGTTTTGTACAATAGGTAACTATGCAATTAAAAACCCCAAACAACTTAATAGTGATGTTTCATGTTTCTTTCACATTTTTTCTCATTCAGGTGATGGTGGCCTGAAAAAGAAACTGGAATGTGTTTATGAGAAGGATAATAAATTTTGCCTTGCTTTTGTCTGCTTTCAGCTCCTTTATTTCTTAAAGCTTGAATGAGATCTTTCAGATCAAACATTGACAAGATTTGTACTTTGAAGGACCTGATATGTGTGAAAAGCAGTTACCTTAGTTCTTCTCATGATCTTTAGACATCATTTGAACACTTCTGTTGACACAAAATGTACTCAAATTCCTAATTTTCTGCTGACTTTTTTCAGATGTCAAAGTTATTTGCTTAAACATGCATTTTATAAGAAAACTTTGTTCCTCTCATGCAAAGTCAGAATTCTGTTAGATCTGGTAATGGATACTAAGCAGTAGGTGCTTTCTGACTTGATTGTGAAGAAAATAAATACTAACGTGCTGCCCTAGATGCTTCTTAAATCTGGTCTCTGAAGCATCTTGCTCTTTTAGACATCATGAGTTCTTGCCAAAGTTACGTTTTTCTGTGGAAGAGAAAACAATTGTAGACTGTAAGAAGTGGTTGTTAGCAAATGGAAAGTGGTCTTTGTTTTGCAGCCACTGTTAGAATTGAAAAATACCTGCATTTAGGAAAATTTTACACTTTTGGGCATTAACTTGACTGAAAAAAATACTACATACTTAAAACGTTTTGATGTTATTTTCTATGTTAAGGAAATTAGAAGTAGATTTTACATCATAACATACTGCTCTGTTTCTCCCATTACAGTAAATATTGGAGTTGGAGAACCTGACTTCATCTTGGGACAGCTATATCACTTGTCTTCAGTACAGGCACCTGAAGTAGCCAAGTCTTGGGCAGCCCTGGCTAGTTGGGCTTATAGATGGGGACGGAAAGTAGTTGATAATGCCAGGTAAATTCATCCTAATGTTTAAATCTGTACACCACAACTAGTTTTCTTAAGATTAAACTATAGCTTTCTTTTTGTGATTACTGTTCTTTGTGGTCTGAAGTCACATGTGAGCAGAGGACTGAGTGTTTTCTCTATTACTTGCCCTCTGTAAAAAGTGATTTTAATTCTGAAATAAGGATGAAGATTTCTTCCTTCAAGAAGTTTTATATATACAGTCTGACTACATTCAGTAGCTCTACAAATATTAATTTATTGGGGATCAATAATTCATTAAATGTTACAGTCAGGGAGAAGGTGTTCGTCTGCTGCCCCAGGAAAAATCAGAGGTTCAGAACTTGCTTCCAGACAACATTGCAGAGGAAGATAAAGAGAAAATCTATGGGATTCTTGGGCAGGCAGTGTGTCGTCCAGCTGGGATTCAAGTAAGTGTATATTTGCCTGCTTAAAAAATGTTCAGCCTCAGAATGAACCTTACTTTTTCTCTACTTGTGCTTCATATTAACTCTTGTAAATCTTTTGAAGTTAAAATTCAGACAATACAAGAGTTCTCTGAGAAACCATCTGTTAGCTAAGTGGTAACACATCTGTTGTGTGGACTGTGCGAATATTATCAAGTAAAGCAGTTGCATGACAAAAACCGCATTAGGAGCTAATGTGGGTTGTGGAAGTGGTTGGAGGACTTGATCAAATTGTTTTCACTTTATTTGCTGTAGGATGAAGATATGACTCTACAAATCACTGAAAATGAAGACAATGAAGAAGATGATATGGTGGATGTTATATGGCGTCAATTATTAACAAGTTGTCCCTGGCTTTCAGATCTTGATGAAAATGCAACAGAAGGGTTAATTAAAGTGTGGAGGAAAGTTGTAGACAGAATCTTCAGCCTGTATAAACTCTCCTGCAGTGCATACTTCACTTTTCTCAAACTCAATGCTGGTCAGGTTAGTGTTTGTACTGATGAGGAAATCCAGTTACAAACTTTTCTGAATGATTATATGAACTATAAACTTAGCTTAGAGGAGTAATATTTTCTTTCAAGGTTCCACATGATGAAGATGATCCCAGGCTACATTTAAGAAATACTTCTGAGCAAAGCACTGATGATGTTATTGTGATGGCAACCCTCAGACTGTTACGACTGCTTGTGAAACATGCTGGAGAGCTTAGACAGTATCTAGAGCATGGGTTAGAAACTACACCTACTGCTCCTTGGAGAGGTAAGTATGTGTTAGGTAGTTGTTAAAATTAATCTTGATGCATTTACTCTAAATACAAGCAGAAAGCAATGTATTTTCATAAAACTTTTATTTAAGCCTAATGGAAAGAGAGCCTACCTTATATTAAATAATTTTATTAAAAGTGTTGAAGTCTGCTGTGGATTCTGATCCTAGGACAGGAAAGTAGCAAAAATGCTGGTCCCCTTCCTCCCCTGCCTTAGGACATTGAAAGGGGAAAGGAGATGTAGTTTGTGGAGTATTATGTTACATTACCACCTCAAAGTGGGGTGTGCAGGGGAAGGGTGTTTCCTAGCTACGTTTTAAAATGAAGTTAAGAGAAAGATATATGGCTGAAGCCAGATGTCTCAGAAGTAGTTGTTTGTCACTACACTACTGGTTCTGGGTGCTCAGGGGCTTTCTCACAAAAGCTTATTGAGTGAAAATGTGGAAGGCAGAAGAGGCTGACTGATGCAAAATTGCTCTTTCTTTTGAAGCATTGTTACTAACTTCCAAGAACTATTAACAAGACTTTTCTTTGTTTTGATAAATGATATAACGGATACAATGTGCAAAACTCAATTCTTAGTGCTTGGCTAAAGGATTTATATGTTGTGTCTGATGTTATCTGTATTTGAAGAGTAGAAGGAAATAAGCTATTGCTTGTACTTAAAAAAGACATTTACGTTCTCTCAAAGGAAAACCAGCAGACTTTTAAAGATGAAATATAAGATTTCTGCATCATTTGAGGTGAAAACATAAAATCATAGAATAGAATCATAGAATAGTTAGGGTTGGAAAGGACCTTAAGGTCATCTAGTTCCAACCGCGCTGCCATGGGCAGGGACACCTCACACTAAACCATGCCACCCAAGGCTTTGTCCAACCTGGCCTTGAGCACCGCCAGTGATGGAGCACTCACAACTTCGTTGGGCAACCCATTCCAGTGCATCACCACCCTAACAGTAAAGAATTTCTTCCTTATATCCAATCTAAACCTCCCCTGTTTAAGTTTTAACCAATTACCCCTTGTCCTGTCACTACAGTCACTGAATGAAATGGGTCCACTTTCTTTTCCTGTTTATGAAGGTATTATACCTCAGCTTTTCTCCCGCCTGAATCACCCAGAAGTGTATGTTCGTCAGAGTATTTGCAACTTACTATGTCGAGTGGCTCAAGATTCTCCTCATCTCATACTGTATCCTGCAATAGTGGGCACCATTTCCCTTAGCAATGAATCCCAGACTTCAGGTATGGAGGAAAAATAAATATTCAAATACACTTTAGCTAACACTTTTTTACATACTGATTAAAAGGATATTGAATTCCTTTTGTTTTCCCCAGTAACTCTGATACGTTTTGTCTTATGTGGGACCTCATTGATACCTTTCATTTGATTTACCAGTTTAGCAAATAAACGTTTTCAGTCTCATCATCATATACTTTGCTGGTACTTCATGTAATATGAAGACCTGATGTGAAATGAAGTCTTGATTGATACATCTTTCAAGGCCAGAACAGCATAGCTGATATTTTAATATCTGTTCTTAATTTAGGAAACAAGCTGCCTTCTGCCATCCCTACTTTGCTAGGCAATATTCAAGGAGAGGAACTATTGGGTGGTGAATGTGATGGAGGGAGCCCCCCAGCTTCTCAAGAAAGCACTAAAGATGACACAAAAGTTGGATTAAATGAAGATCAAGCAATGATGCAAGATTGTTACAGCAAAATTGTGGAGAAACTGTCTGCTGCAAATCCAACAATGGTATTGCAGGTAAATAATCCAAATGTATGCTACTTGTGCAGTTATTTGAACCACAAAATACATAATTAGTGGGTAGACCTATTGAAAGCTTGGTGCATCTTGCTGTTAGGCAGTCATCTTTTTTGGTGTTGTACATCTACAATGAGGCTTAATGCTCTTAAAAATGAGTGAATCTTAATTTATTTTATACAGGTTCAGATGCTAGTGGCTGAGCTGCGCAGAGTTACAGTTCTTTGGGATGAACTGTGGTTGGGAGTTTTACTGCAGCAGCATATGTATGTCCTCAGAAGGATTCAGCAACTGGAAGATGAAGTCAAGAGGGTCCAAAACAACAACACTTTACGGAAGTATGTCTTCTTTGATTAATTCAAGTGATAATTGTAACAAATATTTGTTCTTAGGGAAGCATACACTCAACCAATCTATAGTGGTGGTGCTCCTGAATTCACACTATCCTAGCTGCTTCATGTAAGCCAGTGACTTTATTTCAAGAACGTTATGATGCTACAGCTAGTACTATAATCACATGAAAACCAACAACAATCTACCTGTGAATCCATGGTGGAATTTCCTTAGCAATAATGTGTTGGGAACCAAGGCGTATTCAGTTGTGGGTTATGAGATCCTGTAGTTCTCATTTCCAAGGTCTTTCTACAAGTCAGCTGAAATGAGAACAAGCACATTGAAGAGTATAATCCATTTGGAGTAAACAGAATGTCTTAATCTGCTTTTGAGTTTCAGTGTTCTGCAAGTCTTTTTCTTCTTCACCTGAATTGTCCTGTGAATGGATTTGTGGAAGAGGGAAGCCATTCACTGGTGTCTTGGCTAAGCTTAAGAGTGCCTCTTGAATTCTTACAGTCAGGACTGACAAGGAATGGGAAAACAGCATGATCTGAATATCTCTCTACTTTATAGTGTGGTACATCTTCAGTCAGTAGTTGTAAAGAGCCCTTTAATAAAAGGAAAACAGTTTGTTAGATAAGTTTGGGCTCTGAGCTTCTACTCAGGGTTTCCGGTGGTAAAGAACCCAGTTAAAATGTTTCAGTTGCTAAAAAACCCAGAAGGGGGTGAGGAGTGGGGAGTGTGGCTCAGAGGAACATGCGTTCAGTGTGGAATGAAATACTCTTAATTTTAGTACAATTATCCTTGAAGACCTCCTTTTAGAGATGTAATAATTTTTGTGAATTCTTAAATGTCTCATTTGCAGTCTTGTTTTATTGCTCTGCTTATAAAGTGATGTGGTTTTTATGGAGTTTAGAGGAAATTTTTGTTTTTACTAGAGAGGAGAAAATAGCAATCATGCGTGAAAAGCATACAGCTCTGATGAAGCCCATTGTATTTGCTCTGGAACATGTAAGGAGCATCACTGCAGCTCCTGCAGAAACTCCTCATGAGAAATGGTTTCAGGATAACTATGGAGAAGCAATTGAAAATGCGCTGGAGAAACTTAAGAATCCTTTGAATCCTGCTAAACCTGGAAGCAGCTGGCTCCCATTTAAAGAGGTACTATATGCACAGGCAGTAGAATGTAGACACGCTCAGCACTCTTGCTGCACTGTGTGCTTGACCTTTCTCCTTAGTGTTCTCTTGCCACATCAAAATTACAGTCTGAAACTTTTTCCGCAGTCACCACAAGCCTGCTAGATATGCCTCTGTAAGAAGGCCTGCTGACTGCCTGCATTTCTACCTAATGAAATTGTTCTGTTTTCTTCAAATCTTGCATCTTCTCCTGTTTGGGATGCTGTCAGTTTTGGGGACAGAGGGCTTTAGGGTTTTTAAGTAATGTCTTTTTGAAACTCTATATGTCATTTGAGTTTAGTGGATTTAAATTTTAACACGTTTGGTGTAGTTCTCTGGCTATGCAGCAAGCTTCGAGTGATCAACCCTACCCAAAGATACTTTGTTTTTCAATGATGTGATCTTGTCCTAGTTCTTAATTGATCTGAGGAGAAACAAAATATATATTTACTTGGATATCTGGGGCCACACTGATGGTTTTAAAAAGTTTTGCTAGACGTGACCTACGTTTTACACACAAATAGATGTTTTTTGTAGTTCCCTTTTGCCTTGCAGAACAAGCAGATATGTAAACAGGAGGTTGCTGAATGCTGCTGCTTTGACCACAGCTCAAATATTTATAAACACAGAAGCAAACCTCTTAAGGAATCATTGTGACTTTGGTGCTTATAACCAGGCAGGGTATATTTGCTGCATAAAGGATGGGGTATTGTGTTTTTTTTTTTTGGGAGGGGGTCAGTTTTTGTCATCTTCATCCTGCTTTCTGGAAGGTGGCCACCATTACGTTTCATTTGGTGATGGTTCTTTTCTACTGCTAGCTCTTAATGTGAACATCTGCCTAAATTACACTTCTTTGGAACAGGTTATGCTAAGTTTGCAGCAGAGAGCACAGAAGCGGGCTAGTTACCTTTTACGCCTTGAAGAAATTAGTCCTTGGTTGGCTGCCATGATGAACACTGAAATAGCGCTTCCTGGAGAGGTATCGACTAGAGACACAGTCACAATTCATAGCGTGGGCAGCACCATCACAATCCTGCCTACTAAAACCAAACCTAAAAAGCTGCTTTTCCTGGGCTCAGATGGGAAGAACTATCCCTATCTCTTCAAAGGTAAGAACTTGAAGTTTTCTCCTGCAGGTTACTGCCTCTTGTTATAAACTGCACTAAAGCTAGGAATCCACATGCTTGCTGCTTGTGTTTTATCTGCCTGCCTGATACAGAGAAAGAGTTGTTTTGAGCCATCTGCTCCCTCTCTTCCCCACCACCCACTTCACCATACATTTTCAAGGAATTTTGCACTGTGAAGCTCTAAGTCAGGTGTTCTGTATCTTTTCTTTAGCACGATTGCATCAGAAACAGTGTTTTACTTGCACACTGGGATTAGCTGGATGCACTTTTCCAAGAGTTTAAGGTAGCACTCAAAAGAGAACTTCAGAGTCTTTATGCCTTTTCTAAATGGGAAAGACCTATTCATTATGTTAGTAACCTCGTCTATACTGCTCACAGAGTGAGCTGTCATAAACTGGTGATTCTGGTAGGCAAATGCTGTGTAAACACTTAAGTTTCGGCTGAAGAGCTCATCCTTAATCTACATAATTTATAAAGCTGTTCATATCCTGAAATGAAGTAGGACTTCAAAAAAGGATGAGTTTTTATATAGAAATTAAATTTTAAACAAAACTTACCACAGGTTTGGAAGACTTGCATCTGGATGAAAGAATCATGCAGTTCTTATCAATTGTGAACACAATGTTTGCTACTATTAACCGGCAAGAAACACCAAGGTTCCACGCGAGGCATTACTCTGTGACACCTCTGGGAACAAGATCAGGCTTGATCCAGTGGGTGGATGGAGCTACACCTTTGTTTGGTCTTTACAAGCGGTGGCAACAGCGAGAAGCTGCTTTACAGGCACAAAAGGTAACAACTATGTTTTATGCGGGCTTCAACAATTCAGAGGAAAACATTTATTTTGATTTGCTTTGCAGTTCTCCATAACGTTGTCTTAAAAAGATTGTGTTTTGTTTATAGTAACCCAGAATGGTTCTATGTATTCTTATCTCTTGGGATTTCACCAGATGTCAATATGTATTTTCATATATATATATATATATATACATGTACACAGTATATATTACATAAATATACTCTTGTATGATAATTCAGGCAGAATTGGGTTTGAACAAATAGAGTTAACTGTGATTAAAGTTATTTTAGTTTGGTTTCTCATTCTCTCATTCTCATTTTATTCTAAATGTGGGTTTTACAGTTATTTTTAAAATTTTCCTTCATAAATTGTACAGTTCAGCCAAAACAATGTGTTTTGTTCATTTAGGCTTTTTAAATATTGAATTTTGAAAGAATTTTGAGGTTTAAATCATCCTCGGTAGAGGAGTTGATTTTTTTTTTTGCAGTTCATTCTCACTAAAACTGAATTTGGGATACTTGTCTGTAGTAATGAGTTGTAACAGGTAAATTTCAATTTTTACCTCTTCTAGGCTCAGGACTCTTACCAGACTCCTCAGAATCCTGGAATAGTTCCTAGACCAAGTGAACTTTATTACAGTAAAATTGGACCCGCTTTGAAGGCAGTTGGGCTTAGTCTTGATGTGTCACGTCGTGACTGGCCCTTGAATGTAATGAGGGCTGTTTTGGAAGAACTGATGGAAGCAACTCCCCCAAATCTCTTAGCTAAGGAGCTCTGGTCATCATGTACTACACCAGATGAATGGTGGAGAGTTACACAGGTGAGTTGTAACAGATATCTATCCCTTTGAAAAGCCATGTTTTTAATAGAGTGAGGGGTAGCAAATGCCTGGGATGTGTTCAAGCAATGATACTGTTGAGTTAGGTGAGCTGGCGCTGCTGAAGTTCCATGTAACAGGAAATGTTGGCAGTTTTAAACCATCTGAAATAAAAAATGGGTATGCACCTGATAGCTCTATATTATTATACTGGAATTATCAGCCTATGACATGAAAACTTGTAAGATATCAGGCAAATAGAAAACAGCTTGAAATAAGTTGGGTTTGAATTGTCTTACACTTAAGATAATGTTTTAAGATGGTAGTCAGTCCAATGTGTTGGCAGAGGATTCCCACAAATAATTTTTTCCTGAAACTCTCTTTAAAGTCGTATGCAAGATCCACTGCAGTTATGTCCATGGTTGGCTACATCATTGGTCTTGGAGACAGACATCTGGATAATGTTCTTATAGATATGACTACAGGAGAAGTTGTCCACATAGATTATAATGTTTGCTTTGAAAAAGGTAATTTAAACAATGCTATATGTTATTCAAATAAAAGGTTTCCCTTCTTGCTGGTTAAGAGAAACAACTTAAATTTTTGTCTTAAAGGGAAAAGCCTTAGGGTACCAGAGAAGGTTCCGTTCCGGATGACGCACAATATTGAAACAGCACTTGGAGTGACAGGTGTAGAAGGGGTTTTCAGGCTTTCTTGTGAACAGGTAAGTTAGGAAACGTGCAGAAACTTGAGGGCTGTCATTTGCCAAATACTATCCTAAAAGTTTTCTATTAAACATTCTGATACTGATTTATTTATAAAGTCTTTGCCTTTTCTACTGTGATTTTAATAGGACTTTGTGTGAAAGGCTAGCTAGGATGCAGTCTTCAGTTTTAGTGGTGTTACTACAGGCTAGCTGCATTTGTATGTGCTGTGATGTTCTTCCTGTGTTTGTAGTGGGTAGAGCAAAGTTACATATTTCCGTACCTACTCAAGACAGTATTTTGCATTTAAAATTCCACTGTTCTATATGGGTAATTTAAGATCAGAATGAGCCTTTTTAAAATGTGATGCAGGTCCTTCATATTATGCGGCGTGGGAGAGAGACTTTGCTCACGTTGCTTGAAGCTTTTGTTTATGATCCTCTGGTGGACTGGACAGCAGGAGGCGAGGCAGGTTTTGCTGGAGCTGTCTATGGTGGTGGTGGCCAGCAGGCTGAGAACAAACAAAGCAAACGAGAAATGGAAAGAGATATTACACGTAGTTTGTTTTCTTCAAGAGTGGCTGAGATAAAGGTGAGTTTACTACAACAGTTTTCTTTTTTATAACCAAAGTAGGCTTTATGCTTTCCCTTTATTTATTTGCATCTTCAGGTACTGGAAGACCCAAAATTCATTGGTGATCATTTATTAGAAATAGTTTACAGCTTTTATTGAGCTGAATTCAGTTTGTATCAAGGAAAGTGCTTATATAGAACTTGAAAATACTTAGTTTTCATTTTCTGTGTGCTTAATATTAAACCTTGTTATAATATTTTGCCTGAATCTAAGCTAGAGGAATAAAAATAGAGGTTTAGAAAGCAATCTACATGTCTGTTAAGCTTTAGCACTTGTAACACTGGAAGTAGTCCTAGATTAACAAGATAATTGAAGGGTTAAGTGCTGCCATATATTGCTTTCTCTTACCTGTTTGATTTAAGTCCAGTTGTATAACGTCTGTGTCTTGGTTATAGGTTAACTGGTTCAAGAACAGAGATGAAATGCTTGCTGTACTGCCAAAATTGGACAGTAGTTTAGAAGAGTATCTGAACCTGCAAGAGCAATTGACAGATATAGAAAAGTTACAAGGAAAACTACTGGAGGAGATAGAATTTCTGGAAGGTGCAGAAGGAGTGGATCATCCCTCCCACACACTTCAGCACAGGTACAGAGGAGCCAGGAATCCTGTCAGAAATCTCACAGTCCAATACAGTTGGTGATTTAGTAATGTACTTACAAGTTAAATGTTCAAAATACATGTATATGAGGGTGATTAATAGCTGGGTAGAAGCTATTCTTAAGTAAGCAAGTCACTTCCCGGACAGAACTACTATTGAAACTGTTTTCCTACTGAATAATCTTATTTATGTCCTATGACTCATACTCCATCAGTATAACCTGTGCTAGTCTTATGTTCTACACTTGATCCCCAAGACGAGACAGCATGTGCTGTATGTAGTGTCACATCAAATTAATCCACATAATGCAGCTATTGATAAATACCACAAAAATGTTTTCATCTAGGCTTCCAGTTCTTTAAGTTATTTTTGAGTTTATTTGAAATTGATCAAAGATTTCAGAATTGCATGACTATGCACATGCATTATTTGGTAGGAAAATTAATAACACAACACTGAAGTTTTATGTGATTGGTGAAAACGTGTTTATTTTCTGGTCAACAAAGTAGTTGTATTGTTCAATATTGTTTTCTATTCAATATAGTTAAGTATTTTTTTCCTTCTAGTACTTACTTAATTCTGTGGCTTTAATAATTCAGGTATTCTGAGCATACACAGTTGCAGTCTCAACAAAGAGCTGTCCAGGAAGCAATCCAGGTGAAGCTGAATGAGTTTGAGCAGTGGATAACACATTACCAAACTGCTTTCAGCAATTTAGAGGCAACGCAACTTTCAAGTCTTCTTCAAGAAATAAGCACACAAATGGACCTAGGTATGAAACAGTATTTGTGGGTTTTCTTAATGGTTTGAAAAATATGTAGAGTTTAGTATCAGGAGACATTATGAGTATCCTCCAATTTAAAGGCAAGGACCTGTATAGTAAATTAAAAGAAAGGGTATCCTTCAAAGGGTGATTTATAACTTTCAAGGCTTCTGTGCCACACTGTCTGAAGGAACTTGTCTATCTTACCCTACCTGGGCATGAGATTATTCTCTTACCTTGTGCTCAGAGTTCTCAGTGTGAATTCTCAATGTTTTCTTTATCACAAGTAAAAGAATACTTTTTAAATGCATCAGCACTCAGTATTTGTATATTGTAAAATGCGTGTTTCAGAGAAGCATCTTCATTTTTAACCATCTTTCTTAAAAGGTCCTCCAAGCTATGTACCAGCAACAGCATTTCTGCAAAATGCAGGCCAGGCACATCTCATCAGCCAGTGTGAACAACTGGAAGGTGAAGTTGGTGCTCTTCTCCAGCAGAGAAGATCTGTGTTACGTGGTTGTCTTGAGCAACTGCACAACTATGCAACAGTAGCTCTTCAGTATCCAAAAGCTGTGTTTCAGAAACACCGAATAGAGCAATGGAAAACTTGGATGGAAGAACTCATCTGTAACATGACAATAGAGCGTTGTCAGGATGTCTTCAGGAAGTAAGTTGACAGAATAATGGATTGTTTGAAGAACTTAATTTTCAAGCTACTTCGGGATTTTAATTTTCTAATTAAAACAAATACTTTTGTGAGGACCGATCTAATTAGAAAGCAAGACAAGATTAAGTTGTAATTCCAGAAGTTTGGAAAAAAAACCCAAGATGAAAAACTCTTTTAAAAATACCGTTCCGGAGTTTAATCTGTGTACTGCAAAAAGAAAGCCAAGTAACATTGCCGTGAGGGAGCCATGCTTGTGGCTTTAGGGGTAGTGATATTTAGGGACTTTAGAAAGTTATAGTATTTAAAATTCACTTTAAGATTTTTTAATTTGTTAAAGCAGAATTTCAAACAATTATTTTTTCTTTTCCCAAAATTAAGGCATTGGCATTATTACTGCTTGGCTTACAAGATCTAAATTATATTTGAGCATTTGCACCAAAACCCCTTTTCTTCCTATTCTATTCATTCTTTGCCCAAGGACCACTGATTGCCTTCTGTACTTGCAAATAGGTATGGAATACGACGCATTCTAGGACTTCATGAAAGTATCATTAGGGTGGCCATCAGCTGCTGTGCTATTTAGATTTGATATGGAGTAGGTAATGTGGCAAGTGTTCAAAGGCAGAGTATTTTCCAGAATACAGAGTGGAAAGCAGTTTGCTAGCGCTTGAGAAGGGAGAATTTTGTCATTGTATTTTTGCTTTACAGGTATGAGATGCAATATGCTCCTCAGCCACCTCCAAGTATGTGCCAGTTCATAACTGCTACGGAAATGACTCTACAGCGTTATGCAGCAGATATAAATAACAGACTTATCAGGCAGGTGGAGCGTTTGAAACAGGAGGGAGTTACTGTACCTGTCTGTGAAGAGCAGCTGAAAGAAATTGAACGTTGCATAAAAGTTTTCCTTCATGAAAATGGGGAGGAGGGCTCCCTGAGCTTAGCAAGTGTTATCATCTCTGCTCTTTGTACGCTGACGAGGTGAGTTGCCTCTTGTGAAATTTTTTGGGATGTGCTCATGTTTGAGGCCGCATAGAAGGGAATGTTCAGGTGATGGTTATGTGAGGGATGCAATAGCAGGCAGGTTGTCTAAGTGTCATAATTCATCTAGGCGAAATCTGATGATGGAAGGTGCAGCGTCTAGTGCTGGAGAGCAACTGGTTGATTTGACTTCAAGAGATGGAGCCTGGTTCTTGGAGGAGCTTTGCAGCATGAGTGGGAATGTTACGTGCCTTGTGCAGTTGCTGAAGCAATGTCATCTTGTACCCCAGGACTTAGATATTCCTAATCCAATTGAAGCATCAGAAGCTGTTCACTTAGCGAATGGAGTATACATCTCACTTCAGGTGATACTTTTGTATTATTTTTCCTTTCCTAATCCCTGAACTTCTAAGGCTTCAGCTAAGCCATTCTTAACATCTTCTTCCTTAAATGGCCAAATGTTTGCTTATGGTGCTGCTGAGATTTTTATTTTGTTGGGCCTTAGTCATCTTCATTGCTGTATTTGGCTGAGCTGAATAGGCTTTGCTACTGCCATTTACATTGGTTGAAATAAATCATTTTGATCTATACATGACAAATTGCAAAAACTGCTGTCAAGTAACCATAATAATTGTTAGTATCAGATTTATAAACACATCAGCTTTGTTTTGCTTTCATTCTTTTATTCTATTGCTGGCAGTCCAGAATAATTTCCCAGCTGTTTAATCTATGCTCTGTCCGTTTTCTGCTCTTATTAAGTCTTACTTATTTTCACCTAAAAGAAGTAGTTTGAAACAAATTCTGAAAGCCTGTTTTACAGCCCCCTATCTCCAAGATTGGGAAGGAGAAAACTGGGTTTATAATTTTGTGGTTTAGAAATGTTTCCACCTTAACCAACTAAACGAACAAGAAGATGTTAGTGGCAGATTGAGTGAAATACCTGCTGAAGACTCAAATGGTATATAAACTGTGGCTGGTAGAAATAGCTCATTGAGGCTCTTGGTTCCACTGTATTGTGTTTCAAAAATATTTTCCTACCAACCTCTGTAAGCACATTGAGATTTTTGTCACATTGTTTTTTCACTCCTCAAAGTAGTAACACTTCAGAAACATGCCTGCAATTTCATTGCGTTGCAGCTGAGATCTTTCACCCACATTGTTTTCCTCCTTGTGAGCTCTTAGGTAAGATGTGTAGCTCACTGAGCAACGAAGATAACTAATCTTTTTTTTCCTTTGTCTCTTGTCTCATTTTGGAGACAGAACATATTGGTTGGTTCTTTCTATAACTGCCTTTAGCCCTCTGATGCATTCTACTTGCAGAAAATTGCTTTATGCCGCTTAAGGTACTGTTCCTACCTGCATTGATTTCTGTGGTGTGAGTAGGACTCTAATAAAATAATCACTGTCTGACAAGTTTTTTGAGTCTTTTCCTTGCCTAGTGCAGCCAGTTTAACAAATCATAAATTCTGTAAATAATTTAACCTACTCTTTTAAAGTTATGTAACGGAAAGAAAAGCTACCTAATTTAATTAAATTGATTTGTAAAGTGTGATGTCTGTACCGCTAATGCTCTGCTGAGAACTGCTGTATGGTATTGCTGGTGATGCAGTTAAGGTAGTTGTTGCTATATATGCAAATGTCAAACCTTTGGGTTTGTACAGAGTGCAATGGATTCCTGATTTCTTTCAACTTAAGAAAAAAAAGTCGATTTTGACCCTTGGTTGACCAGCATCATGTTATCTTTCAGAGAAATATGCTGTATATGATACTTCTTGAGATGGGGAGATTTCTAATGTTTTCATGCCTACTTCCCAACAGGAACTGAACTCGAACTTCCGACAGATCATTTTTCCTGAAGCACTTAGGTGCTTAATGAAAGGGGAGTATACTTTAGAGAGTATGCTCCATGAATTAGATAATCTCCTTGAACAAACAACTGATGGAGTCCCTTTGCAAACTTTGGTTGAATCTCTCCAAGCCTACTTACGAAATGCCGCCATGGGACTAGAGGAAGAAACACATACTCATTACATTGATGTTGCAAGGTAAATCACTTTTTAGTTCAGGTGTGAGAGAATGAAGACTGCCCAACATTAGTTTGTCTGAATATTATTTGTTTGAAGTACAGGCTTTTCTTGTCCAAGAAAACCCTTATGTGGAGTACAGTGTCTTAAGTGCACATTTCCTCTCTATGTGTTTGTGCTTTTATTCACACACATACATAGACATACAGAGCTATGGCAAGTTACATTTACATTTGCCTGAAGTTGACTTCTGGTAGTCAACTTCGTTCAAAACATATAGTTGTGGTTTTATGCTTGAAGTTAAGGGATGCTAAAAATAGAAACTGGTCCATTAGTTTGTGGGAAGAACCTGGGAAAGTGAGAGCTTGTAATGATGGAACTTCTCCATCAAGAGGTTGGATGAACAGCTTTTGCATGATGAATTGGTGACTTCATTAAAAAAACAAAACAGAAATAAACAAAATCCCAACCAAACAAAAAGACTTATGCATCTTGTAATGTGGGACAGCACCTTTGTGTGGAAGTTCTTGGTAGACAGCTGAGCCAATTCAAAAGCTTCCTGCTGCATAGAAGTGATCTAGATGCTTCCCTTGTGCCAGTTATGGTGGCTCCATCAGTGCTTCAAGGAAGGCTGCTATACCAGTTGAAAACGATTTACTTTTTTCTCTTAAGTTGATTTTCTTCCTGGTTTACCCATGGGCAAGCCTGCTCAGCCTGTTAGTTAAGGGTCAAAAGTGATATAAGGGAGGGAGAGCATAAGACCACCTTTCATGAGCAGTAAGTTGCTAAACATTCTCAACTGTAACTGAGACCTCATCCTCCACCTTTTTACCCCGTGGTGCATTCATTCATTTACATGTGTTATGTTTTAAAATCAGTACTTGATTTTAATGAAGGGAAGATTTTTACATTACTTATTGTTCGTAACTTTAACATGACTATAGGAAGTATAGTTTGCATCCTCTACCTCCATTTTAAGTCAGCTTTGTAGCTGGTCTTTTAATACAATCCTGTCTTATATGGTATCTTTAGCTGTTCTTATGAGACCAGCATTAAGACTTATGTGGCAAGTAGAGGAAGAGGTGTAAGAAGAGCACGCAGAGATTTCACCTTGTTTAATCAGTTTAAGAAAATTCTATTTATTTATTGTAGACTAACCAAAACCATGTAAATTTTCTTTTTTAAGAGTACTTCATGCTCAGTATGGTGAACTGATTCAGCCAAGAAATGGTTCAGTGGATGAAACTCCCAAAATGTCAGCTGGGCAGATGCTTCTGGTAGCCTTTGATGGAATGTTTGCTCAAGTGGAAACTGCATTTGGTTTATTGATTGAAAAGGTATGGATTTGTTCTTTACAGAGTACTTTGAGTCAGGAGTATGAAAGCTTTATAAAAACAAACTATATTTCCTTTCCATTTCTCAGCTAAACAAGATGGAAATACCTGTTGCTTGGCGTAAGATTGACATAATCAGGGAAGCCCGCAGCACGCAAGATAACTTCTTTGATGATGACAATAATCGGCAAGTTCTAGAGGAAATTTTCTTCCTGAAGAGACTGCAGACAATTAAAGAATTTTTCAGACTCTGTGGTACCTTCTCTAAAACATTGTCAGGTAAAGAAATGTTACCAAATATTCAGTATCGCTTTGTCCACTTCTCATAGAGGAGAGAGTAGTGCCTTTTGAGAAGAATGTAAAATGGTCACTTCTGCTGTAACTTACCTTTCATATATGGCAAGCATGCAGAAATTTAAAATTAGCTCCTCTAATCTTGCTATGCTTATAACAAAAATATCATGTATTTCCTTTAAAAGGTATCAGTTCACTTGAAGAGCAGAATGCAGTAAATGGACCTGTTCAGATTGTCAATGTGAAAGCCCTTTACAGAAACTCTTGTTTTAGTGAAGACCAAATGGCCAAACCAATAAAAGCTTTTACAGCTGACTTTGTGAGACAGCTTTTAATTGGACTCCCAAATCAAGCTTTGGGACTTACTTTGTGCAGCTTCATCAGCGCTTTGGGTGTTGATATCATTGCTCAGGTAGAAGCTAAAGACTTTGGAGCAGAAAGCAAAGTTTCTGTGGATGACCTGTGCAAGAAAGCTGTGGAGCACAATATCCAGATTGGCAAGTTCTCACAGCTGGTCATGAACAGGGCAACAGTATTAGCTAGTTCATACGATACAGCATGGAAGAAGCATGATCTAGTGCGCAGACTTGAAACCAGTATTTCATCTTGCAAGACCAGTCTTCAGAGAGTACAGTTGCATATTGCCATGTTCCAGGTAAGGCCACAATGCACAAAACACATTTATCTCCAGATTGTGTCTGTGGAAAGTGAGCTTTTAATTACTGTGAGTACAAGAGCTTCTTTATTTTGTTGGATGAGCTGTAGAGTATTTTAATGGACTTGAAGTATTTTGGTTTTAAATTACTCTGTCAATGTATAAGGAAAAGAGGTGTTACAGCTTAGCTTCTTTTGAAGTTAAGTGTGGAAAGGTGTACATTTGGAGTCAATGAAGAAAGGTGTACATTTGGAGTCAATGAAAAAATTGCAGATATTAAGTCATTTACTAGAAAAGAAGTCGTTCACTGGCTTTCTTACTAGCAATGTTCCCTCATTCTCCCTCTTTTTTCAAACAGACTATGACTGAGGAGATTGCTTAAAACAGAGGTTATGCATTGCTGAACGTCATCTTGCACCTTTCCTTCTCAGTTGTAATGCAGTAACTGTTGTCTTGCTCCGCTGTTTGCCTTGTGACAAAATATAAATAGTAGTTGTATCAATTCTAAAAATGTTCCTCTGAGGCTTTAGATAAATGCCATTGTGCAACTTGAGCTCTATGCTGATATCTAGTTGTATTATAGTATCATTGATCTTCATTTTATAGTGATTTGGAGGTTAAGGGAAAGGCTTTCTCTATGTCAGTTAATGAACCAGTTAATAGATTGGTAAGCAAAATTGTTTGTTCTAGTGCATCACAAAGGAATTGTTTCTGACTATTGATGGATTTTGCTTTAGATCAGGGAAATGTGTGTAAATCACTCCTAGTAGGTTAATGACTGATTAATGGTATAAATATCCAAGCCAGCAAAACATAGTTTACAGCTACTTATATAATTTAACACTAACGATTTAGGACTTCTAAGCATGCTGGTGTTGTCTCACATTTAGCCCTTTTAAAATGCCCTTACTTATCAAGTGTGCCAGAGTACTACAGTTACTATTTGTAGAGCAAAATATTTTGTGCTGAGAAATATGGCTGATCAAGTGTTCCCATTATTTCCTTAGTGGCAGCATGAAGATCTCCTCATCAGTCGCCCACAAGCTATTTCTGTTACTCCTCCACCTCGTTCTGCAATTTTAGCCAGCATGAAAAAGAAACTTCACACACTCAGTCAGATTGAAGCTTCAATTGCAACAGTCCAGGTACTGCTGCCTTTGGGAGCTTTGTTCAGCAGAGTACTGAAATGTGACTTAACACAAATGGCAAAATGATCTCCCACCTCTGGATTATGTTCTCTCTTGCTATCGAAGCACAAATTTAGTGGCATTTTCGCAGATCTCTTTTTAAGCCTGTCTGATATGTACTGGTACATTGCTTGATTTTTGCCGTCTCGTACAAAATATTCTTTCTGGAATATCACCCACTTTGTTTCACAAGTGAAAATATGAGTATGTGAAAGTACTTTTCCTTCTGAAGGCTGATCATGCTCCTGTTCTTTAAGTTTGTCTGACCTAGATCATCATTATTATCTTACTAAGTGTTAGCAGCTGCCTTTGTAGATCCAGACAAATCAGTTATTTTGTGTGTTTTCTGTGTGCTGTGGCTTGGCTCAGCTTTTTAGGCTTTTGAGAACCAGTAATATGGGATGTTTAATTCTTTAAATAATGCTTAACTTCTTCAATTTTTATTTCTTTTTTAGTTGTGAAGTTACTGTTTGTAATAGTTTTTTGAAGATTATTTATAAAATAATTCAGAACTTCTATGATTTTATATAATTTTAGTCTAGAAATGTGATTCCTTTCAACCTGCTTTTGGTTTGGTGGGGGGGTTGTGTTCTGGTGTGTTATAACCTAGACGGGTGACTTTATTTCCATAACAATCAAATCCATTTGTGATGTGTGCTGAAAATAGACCTTTAAA
>JBCJKH010070348.1:9954-24041 GCA_039877255.1 Loriculus beryllinus
AATCTTGCCTTAAGGAGACACACAGGATTGCAAACGAGTATCAACTGTCAAAACTAACCTAGTATTTCAATGGAGAGGGAGAAGAGCAATGAACATGCGAGCTGTGAGCCATGCTGCTTTAGAGACACCAGAAACTGGTGTCTCTAAAGTTTACATATTTTGAACAACTCTCTTAGCTTTCCTAAATGTAAAACCCTGTGTAAGAGCCGTGGTGTTAAAAACTTCAACCACCCATTCATTACAAACCTCAGCAACACAGAATTGGCCACAAAATATGGGCCTACAGCCTGCAGCCCCAAGGTGAGGAAAGCACTTGGAAGTGTCTGAGGGTTTTCCTTGAACCAGTAACTGTCACAGAGTGGTTGTGGTTGAGGGGAACACTGGAGGTCATCTTGTCCAAGCCCTCTGCTCCAGCAGGGTCACCTATGTCTGTGCAGGACTGTGTTCCTACTTTTCAGACCAGACTATGGTGACTGATGTTTTTTCCTCCCTCAGGCTCATTTATGTCTCCACATATCTGTCACCTATTTTGCAATGACACTGCTGCAGCTCCAGCAGCACAGGACCATACGGGAGGAGACAGTGGCTCCCTTTACCTCGGTGTGCAAGCTGCTTCTTTGTGCGGGAGGGAAGTCCACAGGAGCAGCTGTAAGGACTTTATTCTTTCCCTTTCCTGTTCCATGGCTGTCAGCTCTCAGGTGCCAGCTGGTGACTGCTCTGGTGCTCCCTCATTGCCTGTTTTGCCTGCTGCTTTGTGTTCAGACAGGCAGATTCCTACAGCCTAACATGGGGTTTTAATTCTATTACTGATAATTAGTAGACAGTAAAACATTGCCCTTTGCACAAGAAGCCCTTTGACACTGAAACATAAAGATAACAACTGTAAAACATGTACATGACACTTCCGTTCTGCAAAGAGGTAACATATTCATGTTACTGGTTTCTATGCTTTGCAGTAAGGTGGCTTGTAGATGTGTTGTTGTATCATGCCCAATATAAAAATAGAATGAAGAGACAATCCCTGATCTCCAAAATCTTGTCATCTAGAAGACTGAAAACAGTAAGCAAAGAGAGCAAAGCTGCACCACAAGTTAATAGGATGACACAAGATAATGGTACAACATAATAGCTACAGTTAACCAGTTGCTTAGCTACAGACATTAGAAACACATTTCAAAACTGAGTCTTCAACTAATAGCACAACCATAGCCAACTGATAGAAAACACACCTGATGCTTCAGCTCTCCAAAACCTGACAACCAGGTTTAGCCCATAGCTGGTATCGACCAGCTCCCCACAACCAACTACCACCACTTCGCAGTCAGACACCAGGGCTAGCAAAATTTCCCTCCTGAATTACAACCCACCAGGTAACCATCTCCAAAACAAACACGTTAACTTGTGTTTTCTTGCGAGTAAACCTTCATCCTCCTCCAACCTTTGGCAAAACTCACTTGTAAGCTAGAAACAGATGTACTTCCAATGTATCGAGCGGTTTAGGACACAGATACCTTCTTGAAGGCTTGGCTGCTGTGGCACCTTGAGAATATCTTCAGGATGTGGTTTACAGAGTCCATGGAAAGGCCCCAAGTCAAAACACTCTTGCAACAAGGAAACATTTACTTGGGAACACAAGCTCATGAATCCTACTGCAGTGTCGCCAGCCTGGAACACAAAAGCCAGGGCACATGTGTGAAAGCTGAGCGTGTGATTTGAGGTCAGGACAAAAATATGAACAAAAAACTTTCTGAAACATAAAAGTTGCTGGTTGTGCACAAAGGAACTATTTCAGCAAAAGTTCAACAGTCATGGTTTTTCCCTGTAATGTCTGTGTTAGGATCTCTAGATTAGATCCTGCAGTTGTTTTTCTAGCTATGACTTGCAAGAGCATTAGGATTATATGTATGGACTAAGTAATGACCTATTGTTTCAATAAAGCATTTGTTACAGCACATAAAAACCATATACTTTCAGCTACATACCTCCAAAAAGGTATAATTTATATTTAACTTGAAGTGCAGGTGAAGTAAATTCAGGCTTTATCTACCTATAATGTCCAGTTACTGCACTTGGCTTTGTAAAGAAAACTGTGCTCGAACTGAAAAGTGTATTTTATTTTTCTATGAGAATGATTAATACAAGAAAGCAATTCTCTAGTATATAAGCAGTATCTAATGCAGTACATGGTGTGGATTATTTGCAGCAGTTACAAGCACTAAATATTTTCAAGTTCGGAAAAAAAATAATCTAAGAACTAGTCTTTAAAGAAATGCAACAGACTTGCAGGTACCATGGTGACGAGCCCCTGCCATGGGAAAGGCCATGTCACTCTGCATGTTTGGTACTGAACATATCTGGGGTCTTCAGCCGAAATGCACTCTGAAAATAAGAACTGGTGAGCTGCAGGGCTTTGGCTTTAGGCAGAGATGAGTCCAGAAGTAGGAAGCTCTTCAGTTGTTAATGCTGTGTGCAACTTTTTGGTGAAACACACATAATCAGGTTTTTTCCTCTTACTATACATACTGCAGGCCCCTGTTATACACAGAGTGAAACCACAGTAGCTGGGTTTGGAGAGCTGTTTTATCAGGCCATCAGCACTCCCTTCAAAATAAAAAATACAAACTTTCATTTTCCCCTCAAACAACAAGTGACTGTTTGTTTGCTTGTTTGCCTAACTGAACAAAAGCTGGGGCGCTGCAGTTGTCTGGCTGCTGTGTAATTTTAGGCCCAAGGCTCAGCGGAGGCTGATTAACCAATCCATCTACCATATGTGCAAAAAAGAGGCTGCCAACTTCATTCTCTGCAGGGAAAATTGGCAACTATCTTGGTTCGCATGGAAGTGTCTTCTCAATCTGCAGCAGCAGTGACAAGTATAAGCCATGAGGGCCTGGAACACCTTTTCCTCATATCATATTGAGCTATAAATGTACAATTGAAATATATTATTTATAAAGATAGCCATTTGTAATGTGCTATTACGCTAATGCTTTATTGTTTCCCATTTGGCTTCCAATGGTAGTGATTACACGTTACGGTTTATAAAATCATTTGCTATAGAAAGCAGACTTGTGGAATTAAGTAGGTTATGTTGCCCATCAGCTCACAACACCATGCACAATTACTAACACAGGAAAATCTTAACAGGAATTTTCAGCAGGATAACTACTATCACCTCTTTCTCATTTAAATTAATTCCTGGGTTTCTGTCTTCAGTTCAGCAAAAATGTGACTGCCTAAGCCTGGAGATGTGAAAAATCCACAGCTTTTTTAGCTGTGAAGGTATCACTGGCTACTAGTTTTCACATGCAATATTCATTTTCACTGGGAATGAAAACTGGTCATCTATAATGCAAATGTCTAAAATGGCAACATGGTTTCTTCAAGATGGTCCATTCCAATTACTGGAAAAGAATCCACATGATTACTGGAACTGCTGCTTCATTTGCTTTAACAGGAGATACTACTCCTAAAGACAGACACAATACACATGGCTGAGGGCACTGTGTGTGTGCACATCACGAAATCTACCTTCCAAATGTGAGCTTGTTCTTTTTGTTCATTGAGCTGCAGTGTGAGCTGTCACATGCGACATCACTGGTGTTAGATTAGACAACAGCAGAGCTCATGGCAGACTGACCTCACCAACAGCAGCTTGATTGTCTTCATCCTGACTTTCTATGAGATCAGCAAGGAAATATTCACTATAGGTTTCTTTCAGGGTCTCACTCTGATGTGTCCAGAGTGCCCTGATGTCATCATGATCTTCCAGCCTACAAAAAAAGAGATGAGGTAACATCCTAAAGCTCCACCATTAATAGGTCCTGATCCTGCTGATCAACTTCATTAGCATTTGCACAGATATTACTAATACCTGATCCAAAGCCTCCACCCACAAATAACTTCACCCAGGACACACAAAACTGGGAGCCTCAGCACCAGAGGAAAGACAGAACCACCTCCAGAAGCCAGCATAGCCCACCTGAGATCTGGATTGCCCAACAGGGATGTTTATCTTTCCCTAACAAAATATGAGGGCAGCCCTATTCAAAATCCCTTTGCCATCTCAGGCCAGGTGGAGCTGGGCTTTAAGCCTCATTTAAAATTATTATGTTCAGTGAGCCCAACTGTCAGTTGTTAGAGTTGGCAGAGATCTCACACAGCAACATCAGCACAGTTGAGAAAATCAGTTCTTCAAAAAATAAAGCAGAAACCAGCAGTAGTGCCTTCCTGGGTGGGAGCAGCAGCGCTGAGCACCGGGTAGATCACTGTTATTACAGCCAGCAGCGCAGGAGCCACCCCGCAGGAACCAGCCCTTACACATTTGTAAGGTCAAGTTAATGCTCCACCTCTGACGAAGATGCAAAAGTGGAAGTGTAATTGCGCTGTCCCTCTGCCTCCTGGAAGGCTTCCTGCACCGGTGGGAACCTGCCGCTCCACCACGCGATCTGTTCTTCGCGCCGCTTCCACCATTCCCAGTGAGCCCAGGGTTTGGGCCCATACAGGCCCCATTCCCCATGGATTTTTATCTAAACAGGCAACAGGGGCTTCTTCCCATTAACCCACGTAGAAAAGTCTTAGTTTTTAACCAGGATCAACATCAGTCCTAACAAGAAGTTTCAGTGCTTTTTACCAGCGCATGAAGGAATTCTTTAGCCTCATGTGCCGTGACATAGACATAGGCAATAGAAAACACTTTCCAACACGGAGCTGCTTTCAGTAAGATGAAAAACACTGTTATTTATCTGTCTGAAAAATACAAGAATTAAGTGGTCCAACCAACAATTCTGCAGCTAAAAAAGTGGTGAGAAAAGCGGGGCTGTGCTGGGCTGCCCTGAGGAATGATTTTGCTAGCAGACTGGAGTTAAGACAATCCCTTCCTGAGGGCCGTAAGCAGACTGCTAGTTAGCACACTCTCGGCTATCTCAGTTAACCACACGTGCTCACACACACACAACCCCGAGAAAGACGAGCAGGGCACAGGCACTAAACGAAGAGTGACCAATGCATCTCATCAAACACAGAACGCATTTGTGCCTACTGAGGGCCACCGAGCCCAGCCCCGCGGGGTCCTGTGGCACAGCAGGCTGCGCCCGTCAGGTACAGAGCGCCCAGCAGAGTACCTGTGCCGGAGAACCGCCCTGCAGAGCGAGCCTGAGGCCGCAGCGCCCCGCAAACTGCCGCGCTCCCTCGTGCGGAGCACATCCTGATGGTAACATTTGTAACACTCTTTTTGAAGCTCTTCCAGACCCATTTCTCCTCCCGCACCGCCGCCACCGGCCCTTGACAACACTGAAGGAAGCGCTGCTGCTCCTGTTGCCGGCGCTGCGCTGCGCTCCGCCGCCCGCGGGTCTCTGCTGACCCCTGGCGGCCGGGCTAGGCGCGCTGAGGAGCCGCCTCCGTCCGGCCCTGCCGGGGCCTCCGTCCCCGGAGCAGGACAATGAGAGCCAGCGGCATGTCCGCCCCTTGGAGCCTCACGGCTCGGCCGTTCTGCGGGGCTCACCACCCCGGGAGCTGTGACCGAACCCCCACAGCATGGGCGCAGCTTTGTGTACCCGCCAGTCTGCCCTGCGCTACCCTGCACTGATCTCCCTGAAATGCCAACAGGAAGATGCTTCTTAGCATTCCTTTCTTTAAAAGTGTTACATGCGGTAGAAACATGTTTCTGAAGGTAATTAGCAGGAATTGTTATTAACCCTTTCCTCGGTTTTCCTAACACTTGTGTTTTGCTCAGGCTCCTACTGCTCAAGTTCGTATCTGCTCCTACCTACTCATGCCTGTAACTTGACATCTCATTTCCGCATACACAGTAATTCAGAAAACCAAACAAAACAGATTCTCATTCCCACTTTTCACATGTTTCCAGATTTGGAAGAAGCCTTAAAGTTAACACAACTGGGCCAAAAGATTATTTCTGGTTTTCTCAAACAGGGTCTGAGTTTCCGAGTACTGACTGATGCTAGAGAAGCCTGAAGGATGACTTAGGAGGTATCTTGATGCAGTTTTGCCCTGCGGAGCTGAGGGAGGAGGCCCTGAACAGCCCTGTAGCCATGGGGCAGGATGGGCTGCAAGGGGACACAGTACCTGGCCTCACATACAGCCTTTAAGCAGGGTGAAAAAACCCTTTAGGATGTCCCAAGTCACACACAACTACTGTATTTGCCACCAGCTTTAAGTGACTTAATCCTTTTTCTGAAGGGCAGTTGCCAAATTCTGTCATGGGGTTTTGAAGTTAAGAAAGCCAGTAGAGATGGATATCATCACTGCCCACTCAAAGCTGGAGACAGCTACCAGAGGTGACAAGCCCCACACTTTTTCATTGTTTTTCCATTGTTTAAGTGAAAGTTTTCATTGTAAGTATTTTATTACTATATTATATATGTACTATTTTATATTTCTGCTCCAAGCCCCAGGTTGGACCCATGGCAGGGGGTTGGAACTGGATGAGCTTTAAGGTCTCTTTCAACCCAGACCAGTCTGGGATTCTGTGACTTCCAAAAGGAAAAAAAAGGAAAAAAAAAAAAGTACAAAAATTACAACACACCATCAACTACTTGTCTTTAGCATTAACTAGAAATTTTTAACTGAAGTTCCAAGAACAATGAAACCTTGTAAAAATATACAGTAATTCATATTCTTTCTCTCTCAAATCAAAAGAGCAGTCTTCCTCCTCTTTACAGGCAGTATCTCAAGGAAAGAGCTGCTGCAAGGTTTTCTATCATCTGAACTTCACTACTTCAACACAATTAATGTGTTAGAAACCTCAAAGGAATGAGACACCCTAAGTGTTGTTTCCATGGGGTAGATAATATACACATACCATCTCCAAAGTGAACGCCCTGATTGCTCCAAGTCCCTTCCAGAATTCTGCTCCGTAAAACACAGCATCAAAATGCAGATGGCAATTCTGCCAACTCATGGTACGTAGAAAGACTAACCTCGTGATAGTCAGGGGGCTCCAAGTAAGCCCATTCATCTCCCTGTATGCCAGAAACTGTAGGAATACAACTACTTTTATGCTTTTGATATCCTCCATCAGTACCACAGTCTTTAAAAAAGAAAAACAAAACATAATAGCTTTTTAATATAAAAGCAGTACAAAATTCCTGTACTGTGAGAACAAGCACAATAAAGACGTTCCACATTTGTGAGCTCTCATGTATATGGTACAAACCCAAGAATGATGGGATCTAGACGATAAATCAGCAAGAAACTTAGATATAAAAGCTCAGTGGATTGTGTTCTTCCACAGTACAGATTTATTTCACATTATAAAAGTCAGATGGAGAATAACTTCAAATTAATGGTTAAGCAAAGCATCAATTTACAGCATCTTCCCCTCTCCCCCCGTCATATAAGCAAGGAAAAAGGGAATAGAGATTACCCTAATCTCCTGTCATTGACCCAGAACGTGTTGCTAGGCAGGTGGCTGGGACAACTTCCATAGATAAGTCTCTGCAGGGCTCCACTGAACGTTACTATGGATGCCAGTGAAGTACAAAGGTGAATACAGAGGAAAAGGAAAGGCAAAGTGTTTACTGCAAACAGAATTTAGCTTACTCAGAGAATCTGATGATAGACAACACTGAAGTATAAATTTTATATCACCAGATACTGTGTAATTTAAGAGAAAAAAAACCCAGTTTCCTGTTATTTTTCTGATAATAATAAACAAACTAAAGTAAATAGTTTTTATTATTTGTAACAAACTACAGAAATGCCAGGCAAGATGGCATCTCTTATGTGGACTATTCATATGTCCCACATTACATTTCCAATTGTGTTAAAAATATTTCTATTGATAATATCTAATAGCCATCAAAAAAAAAAAAGATTATGGTTCAAACTAAATAGACAAACATAACAGTTGGAAACAAGACATATGGAAAAACTTTAAAGCCTTAGGATTTAATTCACCTACTGATAACTTCTCAGGATTATGGTTCATTCACTTACTGATAGTAGACAACTCAAACGAAACGCTCATAAGCAGCCTAAAAATTGTAGATCAAGTTAGTATGCAAATAATTCTGTAGCATATTGAAATATGCAGACCTATAGCAGGATGGTGTGATCAAGGTCAGGCCTCTGTCCTTTTTCTTAGAATATTCTAAAGTCAAGTGACAGGAAATTGCAAACACTGACTGAATCTATAGGATAAAGAGCATGATCTGCAGGGGGTTTTTTAGGCCTATTTGGCAAAATTAAATGTGTGTAAACCATCTCTGAGACAGGCTTCTGTCAGAATCCATCCTGAGATGCCCACATGAATTAACCCATAAGCAGACACGCGTGCATTTACCAGGCAGAGATAGGTCTAATGTGGTGTTAGCACTAGTGCTACTGCTGGTCGATACAGACCCGCATGCGCATCGGTATCGTACGGTACACTGTCCCAGAGATTTGCTTGTCTCTACTCTTCAGTTTCCACTACATGGACCAAAAATGGTATATAACCACATAGCAATGCTTACATTAGAACAAACAAGAGCAAGTCCAGAATGGATCAGAATCAAAATCATTACTTTGTAAACCATTGCCCTACATGCACTGTTCCCACTGCGAAGAGGAAAATGAGTGAACCAAAATGCATGGATACAAGCTATATTTCAGCCACACTACAGGGAAGCACCTACACATCAGTGGCAGCATGTACGGTCCAGCAATGCACACAAACACAAGGCCCCGTTGGGTCAGGAGCTAGTTTTCACACTGGCGGCACACAAAGCTGGCACGGGCACAGGAAGCTGCCATTTGGTGCAGACAGCAGAACTCAAATGGCAGAAATACAGCAAGAGTGGTACTAGTGAACATGCAGGCAGGCACCACCAGCAAGGCTACTAGAGAAACCTGCAGCTCTGCCTGGTGCATGCTGCAGGCAGCTGAGCAGAAATGAGAGAAAATTCATTCAGTCTAACTTTGAAAATAACATTTATGACTTGAATCCCAAAACAAGAGCAAGGCTGTGTTAAAGGGACATGGTGTGAGCATATCAGAGTCCTTGCTCTAAACTGCATCCATTAAAACAAGGAACACAATGGAAGGAAAAAAGTGCTACACGCTGAATTTCTTAATCTTTGTCAGCAGCAGTGAGAAAGGGGTGCATCAGTGCTTGGTCATAAGGAACTGCACAACAGACAAAAGGGATTACTCTCTGTGTCTGAAAGACTAGTGGAACTAGGGATTCTCATCTCCTACTGAATCCTTTTAGATAACAGACCTTCCTATTCAGAGTTTGCTCCACCGGTCAGAATATAACATGAGCAGTTAAAAAGAAGTTGGAAGATGCTCCAAGAGACCAGGAAAATACATGTACTCACTAAACAGCAGTGAAGCAATTCAGCAGCAGATTCACAGACTAAACATCACTGACAAAAAGTGTGTTCTTTCTAGAGAGCAAACTAGTTTACACAAAACACATCTTGTGATGAAGTAGAATAAACCTAGCATAATCATAGAACTACTTAATTAGATCATCAAGGAAAATCACAGCAGTTTAGCGAAGATACTGGTGCTGTAAGAACAAAAAGAATTCTTCCCATTACCCCAGACAGATCTGCCCACAGAAGCAGAAGAGGAAATTGTGTTACCTTGCTTTGCGGACATAGAGCTGCGGGTAATGCCGATGTCTGGGGCACACAAGCAAGGTGAAGTCATTATCCACTACTGAATTTGGAGCAGTCATCATCTTTTCAAAGACATTTTCCATGTCTGGCCCTGTGAATGACAAAACTTTGTTAGGAGCCACAGAGAAACTCCATTATGGAAGCTTCTAAATGATCAGCAAACCTGTCTGAGGAAAACAGAGATTTGAACTTAAACCCCAGATGGCAAAATGCTCTTAAGTCTTTTAAGTGATGAAGCTGAAGTGACAGTAGTATAAACATGTGAGAGAACTGTTACCGGCTTAGTTTGCTAATTAATCCAGCATCCCAAACCTGAATAAGCTTCAAAGCAATCCAAAATTTGTAGGATCAAATCCCTACAAAAATACAAGTTTATAACCAATCCCATATGCCAGCAGAGAATCTCTTTGTCAGGACTCATTATGCTGAAGGAAATCTGGCATTTGTTACTAGGGTGGGTTTGACAAAACCCTTTTTTCAGGTGCTGCTCCCTGTAGTTGACACATCACTGGTGAGGTTGTTTAGTGTGACTTGGAACTAAGATGCCTAGAAACTGGCACATGGGAGAAGGTACCAGTTCACTTCAAGGAAAGCTCCAAGCAAAAAACTCAGTCGTTAAGTAGACGTCTGGTTTATTAGTCTGAATTCAGGCCTGAAACTCCACTTCAGGTGCTGCTCTCTGATTGAGATGTGCATTCTCCCTCTTTGGACCTCTGCTCTAACCTCATTTCCTTCCATGAGCACCCCTGCTGAGTCTCACCAATGCGTCCTCTTCGCATCTTGTACTCACTTGTCTAAATAGGAGAAAGACCCTAGTTTCAGCCTCTCAACTCTCTTCAGCCAGATAGCTTCACAAGACTTGGAGGAATTTATTTCTGAGATCTTCACTCCTGTTTGGAGTCCTGTCAGTTTCTGGCAAATTTAAAGACTGCAGGAAATGGGTAGGGTTTGAATGGATGGACTGCTGGTGTGAACACACAACCACAGAAAGCTCTCCCACAAGGTGTGCACTAGAGGATACTTTAAGATAGTGTTCTCTGTATGTTTAAGGAATTGCAACTGTTGTCAGTATTTTAAAAAGGCACACAAAAGCCCACCCCCACAGTGCACATTAATGACCATGAGGTTTGAGATTGTTCTCATTATTTTAGAACAAAATTGCATTCAATTCTCACCTAAATTCATCTCAGCTGGTATGAAGAGAAGTATAAACTGCAGTTCAGGTACTGTGATAAAAGCTCTCCTGGACAAATAACAGAAGTGTATTAAATCTTTCAACATTACACCCATCAAACTGATACAGCAGTTAGTCTTTAATATGTAATTTTATCTCCAGTGTCTCTGATCTTCCTTCATGAGTCCACATGTCTCAAAAATTAAAACATTTATGGCAATTAAGCTTATATAAAATTAATCTGGGCATTTTTTACTGTTTTTCTACCTTATTCCTCTCTTAATTTCCCAATCCTTAGATTTCAAACATCCTCCTTTTTATCTCTGTTCCCCAGTGGTGAAATATTAAAGATGCCAGATCTCTGCTGGCAGAGTTGGCATCTGGATGAGCTGCCCTGACATGACAAAGTAGCTGTAAACTCAACAGCACCAAGAGCAGTTCACTGTTTATGTAAGGAGATTCTGTGCTGTACCAGATAACCTGAGCAATGGTTAATTAGAGCACTGAGGTAACACAGCAATACGTTGTGCTGTTCGCATAGTACAGTTTGCAGCCTTACCAGATAATCTGCAGCTAACAAACTACCAATAGATTATCTGGGAACAAACATATTCCAGAAACGTTTACAGCTTTCCAAGCCTCCTGCTCAGTCCTGTGCTTTGATATTTACAAGTAGAAATTTAGGACAAAGAGAAACCAATCTGCCTTGCAACTGCAGTAGTATTTCTATGGAAAATTACAGCAAAGACACAGGTAAACCTTAGCACCGGTGGGAAGTGCACTGGGAACTAGAACAGCTTAGTTTCCAAGCCAGAAGTGCACATTTGATTACTACAGGGTTATGTTTTGTTACCTTCCGAGGCTGTTCAGAGAGAGATTTAATTTTGATTCTGTGATCACATTTAAGCATTTTAAACTCACTGCTGCTCCAGATGATGGTAGGAGAATACACATGCTTCACTACAGAAAGTTATAGATGAACTCACCTAACAATTTCTTGGGGACATTCAGCTGCATATTCTTCTTTTGCCACACACAGATGCATGAACAACGTGTTAAGAGGCTACAAAATGAGGAATGAAAATCTAAACACCATGCAGCTAATATTTATATGTCATTCCAAGCATTAATATGCACATTTATTCCCAGTGTATATGATCTGCACTTAAAATGAGTAATTTAACATGTAAAGATAATGTCAAAACATGTGTGGATGAAACTACGTGATTAAAGGACTTTTTTTTTAATATCATGATTTGTGCTGCTGTCTTATTTTTGATTTACACTCAGGCTTACACTTTTTTGACTGCAATATACATCCATGAGATCATATTTAACACTATCTCAGACTAACAACATTTTAATTTAACCACAGAAATTAACAACTAACTCTTAATAATGTTTAATTTAATATTTGGCTAATAAAGACACTCTCAGTAGGTTTAAAAAGGAAAAACCAAACCCAAAAGCCCATGTGCTTCTCATTCTACTAAAATGCTTTTTCTTTAACAGAAGTAAGAAAAATCACAAAATCTTAAGATTACATCATTAGACACATGTAAACAGCCAGGCAGAAACAGGGCAGACTGAAAGGCACCTTTCTGTGACATGCCTTCTGTTCATTGGGAAGCACGAGCAAAGGAAACCCTGTGCTGGAATGGAGGGTGTTGCTACTTCTGCTGCTGTCTCGTGCATAACCATTCAAGTGCTGAGTCAACCAAGGTCTACCTGGACATGAAATATTCCTAGAAAAAAAATATTTTAAACGGAAAACCCTATTCAGAGGTATTCTGAATAGTAGAATATTCAACTGAAATGTAATGGTGAGAGTCACCAATACATTTTGCCAACGTCAGGGCAAGTATGATTTTAACAGAGCTTGCAGTATATGGACCAGCACAAAGACAACAGGCTGTTGTAATGAATAAGCATCAGAACACATTTCTAAAAATCAGACTTGCCTTTTTTTTTTTTTTTTTTTTTTTAAATGCAAAAGAAAAAGGAAGAAGGAAAAAAAATTAAAAGCCTGTTTTGTTGCTGAGGTCCAAGAGGAGGCCCAGGCAGCAAGACTTGGCCTGGAACCATTCCTGAAGAGTGCTGGTAACCAGGCAATGCTGGAAAGCATCCTTACTAATCAAATGCTGCCCAAGTCAAGCCCTGATTGGAACCTCCAGGCTACATTATCATTTCTGTGCTCCACAGAAAAAAAATGTCAAGCAGACTTTTAAGAAATTCTATTTTCAGATCTCAATTTTGTAAAGCACATCTACATGGATGTAATCTGCAGTTAACCAATGATACCTCAACTAGTCATAATTCAGAATAGCGTTGGTTCTTTTGTCACTGCAGAAGCATAAAACATACTGAAAACAATCTCTATTCTAGAAAAAGAAGAGTCCTTCTGCTTCTTGTCAGTGTTCCAAAGTACCTTTCACTCCTGTTTACCAGCAGCAGCTCCTAACATGCTCGAGTTCTCTTTTTGTGCTTTCTCTTCGTATGCCCCTGCACTCTGAGGTCAGCTGCAGCTCTGCTGCAGTTGATGCGGTCGTGCCTGAGGAGCTGACGGCATGGCACAACCCATGGGAGCAGCTGCAGCTGCACAGTGTGTGAAGTGGCTGTGCCTGCAGTGTGCCCAGACACAAAGTACTGCTCAAGTGACAAAGAAAACATATTACACGAAATTTACATGGGTTTGTACTGTCCTCCCACTGGCTGTAAGAATTTTGCTTCTTTAACAGCATTTCCAAATACAGTTGCTGCATTTGTCAGCTTTTCTGCAAGCTGTTCCTTAACGTCTCCCAGAACATTAGAAAATTGAGAAACAAACTGTCTGAAGATAATTTCAGTACTGCCAATACCTTATTATGGCATGTGCTGCCTGGCTTTTGAGTGTTTATGGTTAACACCGTCCATCTTTTCTCAACAATCACAGGATTTCCTAGCAGGACTGAATGAGAGGCAGCATTTGAATCCTAAACTTCTAAGTGCCTATTTCTAGTCCATAATTCCTAAGAGTAGTTCATAATCTTGACCTAAGAGCCTGTACAAAAACTGCCACTACACAGAACAGAGCACAGCAATCTCCACACGAGCGTGTCATTATGGTCCTCCTCCCAGCATAAGTCACCACTCTTCAAGCAGGGTACACTCCCCATCCCTATTCTTTCTCTAAAGCCATCAAATTTGCGTTCAATTCTGTAAAATGGCAAAACTTTATTCCAAACGGTGAAAAATGAAGATTCCAGTTCCCTTACAGCAAGATGATCTTAGAGCATTGACTACCTCCTAGG
>JBCJKH010070354.1:0-20537 GCA_039877255.1 Loriculus beryllinus
TCTCCTGGTCTTGAACCCTGCCAGGGATGGGGTGCCCTTTAGGTATTGGAAGACTGTTATAACATCTCTCCAGAAGCTTCTCTTCTCCAGGCTGAACAAGCCCAACTCTCTCAGCCTGTCTTCTTAGGAAAGGTGCTCCAGCCCTCTGATCATCTTTGTGGCACTCCTCTGGACTGGCTCAAGCAGGTCCATGTTCCTCTTGCGCGCCTGACTTCCTCTTTGTTGGGATGTATAGCTTCTGAGTTTGGAGGTGATCCTTGAGTATTATACAGCTCTCTTGGGCTGCTCTTCCCTCCAGGGCTTTATGCCAAGGCACTCCACCAAGCAGATCCCTCCAGAGGCCAAAGCATGTTCTCCTGAAGTCGGGGTAGTGAGCTTCCTGCTCACCCTCCTCACTGCCCTAAGGGTCTTGAACTCCACCTTTCCGTGGTCACTGTGGCCAAGGCTGCCTTTGAATTTCACATACTCCACCACCTCCTCCCTGTTGGTGAGAACAAGGTCAAGCACAGCCTCTTCCTTGTTGGCTCCTCTATCAGTTGGAGAAGGATATAATTTTCTTTAACGTTGTTTCTTTGCTGATTATGCTCTCTCAAAGTTAGAAAAGTTATATATTCTTCCCAAGAATGAAAGATAACAAATCCTTAACTTGAAGTCTCTCTGTGGAACAGCTGTACCAAAAAATAATACACATATTAACCCACTACACTACTATCGTGGAGCTGCAGCCATGAGAATTCACCCCCAGCTAATGTCTTTTAAGAAGGTTATATTCTAGAGAAACCTGAAGTATTAATGAAGCAAAATCTTGGGCCAGAAGGAGACTAGATATGGGAGAGGTATTTCATCAAGTTATCTTGCTTCCTTTCTCGCACTGGGTGTGTCACAGTAGAGTACAGTGTATCACGACAGCATGGTTTGCTAAAAAGTAGTCGTAATTTTATTGTTGATCTGGTATCCTTTCTCTTTCGTGTCTTTCACAGGGGGGAAAATAAGGAGTAATAGTGCATCAAAACAAACAAAGCATTAAACACCAGGCAAGACACGTTACCTTGTCTTCTGTGTTTTGTTAGTGTTCTAAGAATGAATTGACAGATTTGACAGGCTGGATATTGAAAGAACTGGAAAAAAAATGCCAGAGCTATAGCATCTAATCAAGACAGACTGTAGAGCCAGCTTCTGCAGAGGAAAGAGCTTATGTGTTGGTGGGCTGCATACTAAAACATGGAAAAGCAGGCAATCACCAGAGGGTTTTTCACTGATTTTAGAGAAGCAGAGATCAATGTTGTGAATCTCTATAAACAATCTGGTAAAAAGCTCCAGCTCCCATTTTACCTTTCCTTGTTAGACAACCCACGCACTATTTGCCCTCCCCCACACCATGATTAGCTCCATTAACCTTGCATACAGGCAGGTCGAAGTTGTGACTGATAGCGGGTCATTGTCATGCAAAGCGTGAGGGCAAAGATATATTGCTGCAATGCATCTGAAAAATGGCAGTCCTTTTCACAGCACACTGCCTCAAGAGTCTAGGTCCAGTTAGGTTATCATACAAGATCAGTTTTAATTGAGCTGCTATTTATGACGACTTGGCTTAATAAATTAATTTAGTTTACTGTGCAAACCAAACCACAAGTCTGGAAAGGTGAATGGATTCATAAGATGATTTTTGGAGTGGACGCCTTCAACCACAAGCCGAACAAGAAGCACAGGCCAAATGATTTGGCCTGTGAAAATCTGAAATAATATCTCATTGATTCTACTTAGATCTGGGCTTATTTTTTATATATTTACTTGCTGAGGGAGGAAAAGGTGATAAATAAGCAGTAAAAAAAAGTGATTGATGATAAATAATGACAAATTCGATTGTGTTATTCTTTCGCAGCATCAGGACCCTGATTCAAGAAGGCATTTAGGCATATGACGGTGTAAGCACACACTTAAGTGCTCTCTCATCATATTTCTGTATTGTATTAGCTGTTTTCCTTATAGGCTCTTTGTCACAACCCATTTCCAACAACATTTCCCATCTAGCAAAGAGGAGGTCTTCTCAGGCTATTTTATTCACTTTTCAGCACCTATTCTTTTCCCTGGGATCCTTTCATTAAAACAGCCACTCAGCACAACCTGATCCACATCTTCCTCTTTCTTCTCTGGCCAGATCACCTTTTCCAAGTCATCCCTGCTCTGCACCAGTCTTCCTAGTCAGAAATCCCTCTCATAGCTTTCTTCCCCAGCTCTGCCTCTGCTGGCTGTTGTCTAGAATCCTGTGCCTGCCATCCAGGATAAGAATTTACAATAGCCCCTCTTGATGGATACTTGATGAACAGAAAAGGCACAAGAGCTGAAGAGGAGCTTGGTGAGACATTCAGGGTTCTCAGATGAAAGAGAAGGAGAAGATGAAAGAGTAGGAGAAGAGAACTGAGCCACAGCAGGGTCATATGCCTTGGATACAATGCCCTCCAGTAACCATGCCTGAGCAAAGACTGAGATTGAAACATCTATACTGTGCTCCAGATGGACCCCAGCCAACGACCTGGATGCCCACAGTACGCAGAGCAGAGACACAAAAGCAGAAAAATTAAGGAAGATGACAAAACTACTCCAGGCACTTCTGCATCTGTAGCATAGGAGTTGAAACTGAAGTCAGTGGCACATGTCAAAGACTTGTCACTGCTATTTGCCAGTTATTACCCTGATCTCCATGCAAACGTTGCATCCCTCCTTTTATTTTCAGTAAAAACCCTGGGAGCCTTCCTCTGAGCTATCACTTGTTCAACAGACACTCTAAGTTCACATCATCCATGAAAGAGTCCAAACACCAGAGGCTGAAGAAAGCTGCACCCCTTTTGTTCATACGCAATGATGTTTAAACAGCTCTCAAGCCATCTCAACAATTTGCATTTCTTTCTGAAAAACAGGACAAATTCATCTGCCATAGAGTCAGAAGAACAGCAATTTTTTCAAAATCAAAAGGAAAAAATGCAGGAAGAGATTCAGATAAGCAGAAGAAAACATTTCAAAACCTCTATAGACAGGAATTTATAGTAGCAAGTGAGGATTTTCACTTCTCATTTGAAGGACTGATAAATGTTTCTATTTATTATAAACATCTACTTCATTTTAACCCATTTAGCATTGCTTGGCAGGGACATGTCTACAGATTAACTATAGGAAGATTATACATTAGAGATGCAAGCTATGGCTGATGAAATTCTGCTCACAGTACAGCAAAGGTGATACTGCCATAGTTAAAACCTGGTATGAGAACAATCCCTTACTGTACTGTCCACATTCAGCTGCAGTATTTTTTTTTACCAGTGTCCACTTCCCATGTAAAAATACAGACTTCCAATCCTCACCTTGCTGTTTCACATCTGACATTCTAATTTATGTTAGTGCAAAACACTTTTACTACGCTAACAAATCAAAGTAGTTATTTTACCCTAGCTTAAATGAACCGAAGAAGCTCCCAATAATGAAACATTAGGTCTTTTGCATTTCCATGTGAGTGTCTAAATTGTATCCTCCAAATTCAACCTTACAGCAGCTGAGGACAGATGATTAGCATAGCTCCCTCCGTAAATATTCCAAAGTCATCATCCTTTTCAACCAACATAAGAAATTAGGATTGCAGATGCAACTCAGAAGTGTCATTTGCAAGAACAAATTTGTATATTTTATTACTTGCATTATCTCCATAGTTTCTATTTGTACATTTTAATTGATTGTAGCAATGTTTGTTTAAACACTACCACTGACACCTGTGTGAGATACATACATCACAACTTCTTTTCCCTTCTCATGGCAGCAAGGTTGGAAATAGATGATCCTTCCCAGCCCTAACTGTTCTATGATTCTATGATTCTCTGAAACAATTTCCTTAGACACAATGTTGTCAAGGCAAATCGTTTTCCAGAAACTTGTCAAAAATCATAACATATTCAAAATGTCTCCACATATTTTTAACGTTTTGAGAAACAAAGGCTGTCTCGTCTCTTCTAACTAGAAAGACCTGTAGGTGTTAGGCACAGCTATTGACACTATGTTGTATCATGGTAACATGCAGAAGTACCTGGATTTCAAAACAAGCACAAATTCTTGAGCTTGTTTTTAAACTCTGAAAGTTGTTGTGGAAACAGTCTGCGCTACTGCAGGGATCCTTTCAAAACCTTGAACAAGCCTTCTCTTTTCCTGCACATCCACAGTTGTACAGAAGGTGTACAACAGCATCTCAGCATTCTCCTACCCAAAGGTAAAAATCAAACCTTAAGTTAATTCTGAATTTTTCTACTAAAAGACTGAAATACCACCCCTGCTGCCCCTAAGAGCATTTCTGTTCTTAAGAATTAATTTAAAGCTATCATTATCTATATAAACTCCATATAAAGGACTTATCTATTATTTAATGCTAAATACATGAGAGGATCTGGTTGTATGTTCCAGGAATATCTCTGAATTCAATAAATTAATTCAATACTTAATGTCCGTGAACTTTGATGGTCCCTTTGGGATGAATTACAGAAACTTTTGGCCTTCACTGATAAGGCAAATGCCAAAAATTGGATTCCAGTTGATATTTGCTCTGTCCCTCGATATATTCTTTTACTGGCAGAGATACTAGTAACTGTGGCACTTGAAATCCACCTTTTTATTTTCCACATTAAACCGTAACTGGTCTGAGGCTAGTGCAGGAATCTGCCAAATGAATTGGTTCACCGTTTGCAGAATATAAAGCAAATTTGGCAAACAAATCTGGCAGAGTGAAAGCACAGACCCACTGAAAGCATATGGCAAACCTCCCACGGGTGAGAGCAGAGACTCTCACCCGCACTACCTGCAGGATGGATGCAAAGCAGAAATCATTTTAGGATGGAATTTTTGTGGGATCGAGGGTGTCAGGCACCCTGATCCCACTCCAATTCAGCTTGTCAGAAAGTTCCAACTGTTCCCCAACAGCTGGGTCCCAAACTTGCCATTACTGCTTTATGATTTCTTCCAGCAGAGCTCTACTTCCTCTAACACCAGCTGAGAGCTCGCATTGCACTGTATAACAGCGGTACTAACAAATATTTGCTACTACTTGCCAATATTTGCTCCTACTGCTTTGTTAGCTTTCTTTCTCTAAGCATCCAGTTTTTATTATCGATGCCACGCTTCCCTGATCCCATTGGGCTGATGACTGAAATTAAAAATCTGCCCGTCATCACCGGCCTTTTCTTCCAGAACGCGCGGAGGCAAAGGTAAAGTTGCTCCAGGCTTGGCTGGAAGAAAAAGTTGAAGGCATTATCACCAAGTTTAAGGAGACCTGTTGCTGCAAAATGCCTGCTACAAACTGCCACCTCTAATTTCCATGTCCTTCCCTTCTGATGAATAGGCAGTGATTTGGCTTTGTTCCACTTGCTTGTCCCTCAAACCAGCAAGTAACATTTCTCCTTGACAGCCAGCATCCTTTTTCCCACTTGGAAAACGCTGGTTTGCTCCCCACTGCATCACTTCCTGCACAACGGTTGGTTTTGATTACATCCTTATTTTTATTAGCATAGTCTATAGCAGCTCAGCTTTGGGAGCCTGGCTGAAGTCCCTCCAATAGCCTTGTTCTCCTGACAGCTCACTCGCCCAGTAGCAGCATAAAAGCTGTCTTGTACACAGGCAAGTTCTAAATACCCAATGATTGAAAGGTGGGTGTAGCTGGGCAGAGCCAAGTGTTCTGGTGTCAGTCCAAGGCAGAAATATTTTGGTACAGAGGAAAGAACATAGCAATTCAGAAGTTCATTTTTGGCTACCGTACTACAGCACTTCTCAGCAACACACGTATTCCCTGGTGATACACAAGCCCACATCCCCAGCAGGGTGCTGGCTGGGTTATAGCTTCTATTAGGAAGGAGTTTGATATGGGAAAGTAAGCTGCATTTGCTTTAATACATCGAGGGACTGAGCCTCAGTCCTTCAGTTCCAAAAGCTGCCTTTGCTGTGGAAAGCAATAAAAACGGAAACAAACAACTACAACATAGAAGCATTTAGGTCAAAAAAGATCTTTAAGATCATCAAGCCCAACCATTAACCCGGCTCTGCCAGGTCCACCACTAAACCACGTGGTAGCAAGTACCACAGCTACACATCTTTTAAACATGTCCAGGGATGGTGACTTAACCACTTCCCTGGGCAGCCTGTTCCATTGCCTGACACCACTTTGGTGAAGAAAGCTTTCCTAATATCCAATCTAATGTTCAAATCCCAAGGGATTATGCCAGAAATAGCAGGTGATCTCCCCCAGTTCTGCTCTGCTCTCTGCACAGATAGGAAAGTACTTAAAACCCCTGAAATTCTCTCCCTATGCATTTTTTTCCCCTCCATTGCTTTTCAGTTTTACAAAGTGTGAATTAAAATAAGGTAGAAAAGGTGAACTGACATCCTTCAAGCCACAAAACCACACAAAAATAGGGAGAAAGGCTGGTTTTGAAAACAAACAAACAACAACCAACACAAACTGGAAAATTGTCAGACGAAAACAATATTTGTGCCTCTTGGCTATTTCCTGGTTTCATTTGGGAGATAATGAAGCACTGGAACAGCTTGGCCAGAGCAGTCAGAAGTCTGTCTTTGTGCTGAAAAAAGCCCTGAGCAACCTGGTCTGAATTTGCTGCTGGCCCTGCTCGGAACTGGTGGCAGGACTGTATGACCTGAGTACATCTGGTATAAATGTAATATTGCCACTGCTGTTGCACATTCTACCATTTATTTCTGCAAGGCACTTACAACAGTTATTACTTTTGTTCAACCCTTTTTAAGCAGGCATATCACTAATAAAATCAGGACCTCAGAGCATATCCTGAACCTCTCCCGGTTTGACCTCCACCTCATTCAGAGCTGATGAGAAACCACTGCAGGAAACCTCATTACAGATATACCTATACCACCTTAGCCACAGCCTCCTGTATGGGCTAGACAGCTCCCTTAATTCCTCCAAGTGTAAATCACTCTCCAAACTAATGGACTAGAGAAATTATAGTCAGAGAATGCTATTACCTTGCAGTTCTATACCCTTTAAGATATCTAAGCAACCGAAGCCACTGATTTATCTGTTCAGAAACTGCCTGCACAAATGCTTAGTTTAAAGAAGTGTGTATTCATTTGAATTTCAGACTTCACATTTGCACTAGGGAGGAAAAAACACTGAAATAGCCTGTGAGGAAGTCAATACATCACTGCAGATGATAAGTAAACCTAGGCTGCATCTCCATCTCTCTGCCTTGCACTCAATGTAGAGGATGACCAGACACCGCAGACAAGCCACAACAGTAAAGGAGCTGACAAGTTTTCCAAAACCCCATATAAACCTAATTTGCTAAGTGAACACATTATTTATGGCTACCAAACTCAACACCAGAGGATGTGTTCTGTACCCATTACATCCATATGGGTCTCAACATGCTTGGACTTGGAGAAGCATCATTCTTTCTTTTGTCTGCATTTTCAGGTCTATGTCCCTCCCCACTTCAGATGAGGGCCAATTTCCTTTCTATCTTTTCCTGATGTCCTTCTTACTTTAAAGGATGTCCCCATACATTGATTTCTCAATCAACATCTCCTTTCCCTTTCTTTATGTGCAGAGGAAAGAGCTCTGAGAACTACCTGTCTGGCCACCTCCAGGTCTCAGCTCTGCTCCCAGGCCTACAAAACATGCCAGCTGACAAAGGAAGCATTAATTCAGTGAATTGCTCTTTGCCCTGCATGACTCATTCAGATCCTTTTCATCTTATGCTTTACAGCTATTTATTCCCTCCACTGTTAGATAGTTTCCCAAGTCAAAATTAAGTTTCTTGAACGTTTTTAAGACAGGCTTCTGGAAAATTCTCAGCACCCAGAACCCAAACCAGCATTTCAAAAAACTGTAATTCTCCTTTAAATATACGTATGAAAAGATGAAGTTTTCAGACATACCCAGAACAGCAAACAGACCTCAGTAGAAGATATTAGAGGCAGAAATATATTCCAGCAGCAGTAGCTAATCAGGAACTGCAGGAGACGTCTGGAACAAAAGTTTCTTTTCACCACAATCCATGTTTAAATGGCAATATTGATGCAAGTGTCTTGCTTTCCAGGGTAATTGAGCATTCAGTTTCTGGTCCTTTATTACCAGTTCCAAGTATAACCTTCTGCCTCATGGGACAGGCAGAAATCAACATCTCTATTGAATGGGAAATTCTAGTAATTCAATCTTTTCTGTGTAGGAGAAAATAGAAGTGCTTACAAGAAAGCATTAACTTTTTTTCAGAATGAAAGAGTTCAGAAAAAAAAAAGCTGTTTCATTTTTAATAAACAGTTTCTCAATTTAAATTATTTAGTTTACCTTGCTGCCTGAAGAAGTCACACTCCATTTTGTTGAGCCAAATAGAGATTAGCCATGTTAATCCTGTTCCCTCTTCCACGTGGCCTGTCTGACACTCAGCAGTCTCGCTGTTCCCTCTTCAGCAGAAATGCCACATGCTATTTCAGATTCCACAGCTGGGGTGATGCATCATCCCCTCATATGCCACTCAGTTCTTGCTACAGAAACTTCCAAAAGACCAGGAAAAGTGGCAGCACAGGAAACAGCTCCACAGCTGCCTTAATCTTCTTAATCAGTACAAAACCCACTTCAATTTAAACAAAAATAAATATTGTCATTTCCATTTTACTCAGTCTCACAACTTATTTATGTCTATGATTAATACATCACAACATTCACTGTTGTAGAAATTACTTGCATCTTAGATTTGCTGCAAAAGCAGGTATGGTATCGAGCTTACATCCATGTCTCCAAACCAGTTAGATGGCATTCCCTGTTACTGAGCCTCAAGCAGAGCTGATCTTCAGCTGACATGTCCCATCTGAGTCCACATTTCTGAATTCATCTTCCTTGCTACACTTGTCAAGTCATTCAGGTCCTTGTAAAGCAGTTCAACACACAGCTCTCATCATTCTGAATTTGATTTACTCCCCTTTTTGAGGACCTTAGTATCTTTACCCCACCATTTGTAGTGGAAACATTTCCCACTGCAAAGTAAGTTCCATTTCTGTGGAAAACTGCATCCTGAGTAAGTGGAAAGAAAAAATAAGCCAGAATACCTGTCTTTTCTTAACACACAATTTCCTGTCATCCAGCATTTTAGATGAAACATGAAAGTGTGCTGTGTTCTCAGCTATTCAACAAACCGGTCTGGTTTTGTTACCAGAATATCCAGCAGTCATGGCATTGTCTTGCTTTTTGGTTGAGAAATCAGTTTTGCCCTGAAAGAAACTATACAATTGCCATGGAGTTGCTCCCAGCATCACCAGCCTGCGTACCAGTGGAGTAGCCATTCTCCTGTTGACACAGACCCAGAGGAAGGTTTTGCTACTTGTCTTCCTGCCACAGGGACTGCTGAGCTAATTGCAGTCTCACAGTCTGGAGGGACCCTTGAGCTCTTCAAAGAGGAGACAGAGAATAAGGATGAAAGGATGAATTTGTTATCCTCAGAGTTCTAGTACCTGCTCAAGACTTCTCTGTTTAGGCTTAGAGACAACAGAATGAATAAAGTTCTTCAAGAAGAGTGTTCTCCTGTTTTGTGTTCCTGATCACCACCTTCTCTATCTCTAGATACATGGCAAGAAATCCAGACAGCTTTTTATCTTTCCTGAGATGCACATTTTTGGCATAACATTCCAGATCTTCAATTGCTTTTCGAGATCCAACTCCAGCCTGATTTTGCAGTTAGTGGTGTTTGTACAATAAAGTTGCCAAAACACAAAATGTGGACCATTTGAATCATAAAGATACTACATTTTCCATCATGTTACAACTTCTATTAAATCCTTCACAGGATTAATTTCCCTGATTTGGGGTAATCACAAACTACAGTATTTAAGTTGTAAATTACAGCCTTTTACAGTATTTTAAAGGCCAAATCCTGCACACACTACATTATTGCCACATAATTGCTGAGAAAGTAAATACTTTAAAACAAATTTTCTCCAGAACCTCTCCTATTATGATTAGTTGGGAATTAACTAGTGTCAAGTGAACAGTTTTTCTCTACCATTATAATGAGAGATCAATACAATGAAGATATCCCATCACTAATGTTGCGTCATATTTTTTGTGTTTCCCTGCTCCAAGCACAAAATAAAAATGTTTCCATTGCTTGCTACTCACAAGCCCCTCTGAATGCAGTATACAAAATTCACTTGAATACAGTATTGTTTCCTGCCTGCATAATACAGGGTGATCCATGAAATGTTAACAAAATCAGGCAAAACAAAGGTAAGTTTAACAGTACATACGGACATGCCTAAGGGTAGGGAAATAAAGATAATTTGTCTCCTCCCTTTTCTGGCCAAATAAGAATTTTTATTACATTTTTAAAATTAGGAAACAATAGTACAGGAGGCAAGAAACAAAACCATGACAAATCCAAACAGGTAACACGTACTTTTCCCATTTCACAGTTTAAAGTCTGGGGGAGGAAAAAAAGGCTATTTTTTTTTCCAGCTCTTGCTTGTTAGAAATTGTCATATGAATTCAGTCATATTTGCACATGCTCTCTAAGAAACATAAGAAGAAGAAATTGTTGAACTTGTAAAGCATTACCTCAAAAAGCAGGTTAGCAGAATCATTTCTTTAGCAAGGCAGGCTCATCTTTACACAAATTTCATGCAGTTAAAATCACAAAAAGCATAGGAATGGTCATATTTGGTCAGAGCCAGGGCATAGCCCCATAGACAGAAGCCATTGACTTTAGACACCCATTAAGAAGAGGTTAACTACAAGCAGGTACGATATCTCTGTGGACTGCAGGACTTAGAGCCAAATGTTGGCTTTATTTATCATGTTTCATTCAATTTATTTTCATAAAGCTCAAGACTCCCACTGAAACAGTGAGAGCTTTTATCAACAATAAACAGCAACCACTATATTACATGGCAAGTGGCTTCACAGATAAACTTCAATGAAGAGTCATCTCCTCTCACTTCTTTCATGCTTGCAACCCGCTGGCCTCCTTCAATGTCCCCTACTTCTTTGTGCGAATATTTTAGACATATCTGTCAATTCAGAGAGATAATTTTGTGAGCTGCTGCACACATTGCCACAGGTGAATTTCAGACTGGCATATTTCGTTCATGGAGGATGCATTCTTAAAAGAGACGACAGGGAACAAAATGGAGTTAAATTTCTCCATACAGACTCAGCGAAACATGCAAAAAACTATGTGCTGCAGTACAGCAAATTTCTACAACCTCAGTGTAGAAATTTATCTGAAACCATATTGATGAGCACTACGCGAACAAGAAAGAGACAGGATCCCATGAAAGACCCAACAAGACATGGTCAAAGGGTCAATTGCTAGATCTTTCCAGGTATACTAGACATCCAAGCTAGAGATGTGCTGGTGTAAGGAAAGGAGTTACTTGGCTTTGTTACCTATTGCAGAAAGTATTTTCCTACTGAGAGCAACCATGTGATTACCTCACAAGACTTGGAGCAGCCCACCTCTGCCTCTCCCTTGAGATTGACAGCGGGGGACTACATGAAACACAGCTAATCACTGTGCAGGATGATATCTGTACTGCTGCATACAAATAGAGGAAAAAGCTTGAGACATTCTGCCAAAACCCCACCTGCCCTGCAGCAAACGCAGGTCTTTGATCTTTCTTCCCATTTTGAAGTCACTCATTACCAGAATGGTATGGAAAAAGTCAGTAGTTCACCAAATAAAATAGCTTATTGCTATGCTTTTTGGTGATTTGAGGTTAGTTCTTAAAAGGCAAACCCTGGGAGGCAAGGAAGAAGAAAACAGTTTCTTCTATAAAGAAGGCTTATGAAACACAGGGAGCATGTAAAGAAAATTCACTCTCTAAACATCACCTGTGCATGTCCAAATTGATTTCATGAATCTGTCACCTTTTCTCACTTTCTCTCCCCTCTGATGAGTTCACAACTAATAAATTCCCTGCTGGGATCCCAACACATGGTGAGAAATCTATGGGAAATCCATTCAAGTAGCTGCAGTTTGGTATAAAGGCCTTCTATTAATGAATTGACACTAGAAACAGCTTTCATCTCCTGCAGAGTCACTGCTATAAGGAAGTGCTTACGTGATCTCTAAATGCTAAAATCATTCTTTTGTTCAGAAACATGGTCTTGACTGAGCTGCCAGACCCCTGGGCAATTACGTTTCTGTGGAGCTCAAATGTAATGAGCAACAAGCAAATCCTGCCAGCTCAAAAACCTGGTTGGCATATTCCTGTTACCCCAACAACACCCCCAAGTCAGCAGCATTCAAGCAGCACCTCATGAGTTAACCTCTATTGAGTTAATTGGTAAGCCTCAGCAGCTTATTCCGTGATCTGGTGTGTCGACCCTGGCTGGGTGCCAAGTGACCACCAAAGCTCCCCTGTCACTCCCTTCTTCAATTGGTTAGGGGAGAGAAAATACAGTGAAAGGCTTGTGGGTCAAGGTAAGGACAGGGAGAAATCATTCACCATCTACCATCATAGGCAAAGTGATTTGACTTGGTGAAAAATTAATTTAATTTATTACCAATCAAATCAGAGTAGGGCAATGAGAAATAAAACCACATCCTAAAACACCTTCCCCCTCACCCCTCCCTTCTTTCATGAGCTCAGCTTCACTCCTGATTTTCTCTGCCTTCTCCCCTCCGGCAGTGCAGAGGGATGGGGGATGAGGGTTGTGGTCAGCTCATCACACAGTTTCTGCCACTCCTTCCCACTAAGGGGGGGGGATTCCTCACACTCTTTCTCTGCTCCAGTGTGGGGTCCCTCCCACAGGAGAGAGTTTTCAATCAGCTTCTCCAATGTGACTCTTTCCCACAGGTTTCAGTCCTTCATGAGCTGCCCTGTGTGGGTCCTTTCCATGCAGTGCAGTCCTGCCAGCCAACTTGCTCCAGCATGGGCTCCTCTCTCAATGGGGACACAAGTCCTGCCAGGAGCCTGCTCCAGCACGGGTTTTCCATGAGGTCACAAGCAGCCTTTGGGCATCTTCCTCTCTATGTGAGGTCCTTCAAGGACTGCATGTGGAGATCTGCTGCACTGTGGACCTCCATGTGTTGCAGGGGCACAACCTGCTTCACCATGGTCTGCACCGTGGGCTGCAGGTGAGTCTGCTCTGACACATGGAACATCTCTTCCCCTCTTTTCCTTCTTCACTGACCTTGGTGTCTGCAGAGCATTCCTCCCACATGATCTGACTCCTGTATTTAGCTGAAGTTGCCCGGCTGTGCAGCAACCTTTCCCCTTCTTAAATATGTTATCCCAGAAGTGATACCACTACCACTGATGGGCTCAGCCTTGTCCAGTGGTGGGTCCATCTTGGAGCCAGCTGACATTGGCTCTATTGGACAATGTTGCTATTGGACATAAGGGAAGCTGCTAACAGCTTCTTAACAGAAATCCACCCCTGTAGCCATTCCCCACTACCAAAACCTTGCCACACAAACCTGGTACACATGGATATATTGCAATACCTCATGCTTATACAATTCTTTAAATCAGGAAGATCAGCTTTATTTCCAGAACCAATCCCACAAAAGGAAGCTTGGCTAGCAAAAAGGAACCTAAGGCACAACAGCAGATATACATTGTTCATGGTAGGCTTGTCTCAGTGAAAACACGAGGGGATCCCCTCTCACTTCAGATGTTAAGAAGAACAGAGTATAGCCCCTCACAATGTCTGATGGTCTGATCTTCAAGTCTAACCTATTCAGACTCAAGACAGGAAGTACCAGTAGAGGTTTTCTCTAGACCATACGTTCTTTACATTGATGTTTGCTGCTGAGTTGTAGCTACCTGTAGTAAACATCTACTTTCCTGTGTTGTGCTACTACAAGGTGGAATCCCACATGCTTTGCTAAAATGAGTCTGGCCCTCTTTCGTAGCAAAAGAAAGGTGCAGGTATACAGCCTTAAATCAGGACTGAAGCAATTGATCGCGCTTCTTTTGTCTAGTCATGCTTGAGATGCTCAGGATTTGGCAGTCCTAATGTTTGGATCATTATCTCTTGTAAATTAAATTCCTTGTGGCTGCCATTGGTCAAGAGATCAAATTAGAGCACTGTCTGCATCCCAGCCCCCCATGTAAAAAATATATGTCACTAGTCAACTTATGCTACCGGCACAGTGTGTGTCTCAGTATTTTTACACTTGCAGAAATCATGTAGTAACATGCTGATGTCGAAGACAAAGTACTGGCCCCACTTCAATTTCTCTGCAATGTCTCACCCCAGCTCCCCATTATTCTAGTCCTGACTGCTTAATCACCGCAGAGGCAGCATCTCTAAGGATGCCAGGGAGGCCTCAGCTGAAAGTGAATCCTTGTAGCACCAGCGGCAATAGCTGGTCATCATAGCTCAAGGAAATAAGTGCTCCTAGGTCCAAACCTTCCTGCTAATAATGGCCCCTAGGGTTTTTCTTCTTGCTTCCTTGTATGCTGGGTGGGGAGTAGCAAGGTTGGTACCTTTTTAAAGTGCAGGCAATTGCAACAACATGAAGTTCTAGTCACATGCTTTTTATGAAGTGACACTAGTCTATTTCATGCTATGAAATTCAGTGCAATGTGCTCCATAACCAAAGTGGACGAGTATAAAGTATTCCTTATACTCTTTATGGGACTGCTTTTCAGCTCTCTCCCACTGCCATCTGCCCCAATGTTCTACCAAGGTTTTTAAAAAATACCGTGTTTGCCTTTTTCGTAACATCTCAGATTTGAATGATTATGCCACCATGTTAAAAACAGCTGCCTTGGGAGAAGCGTTAACTGCGTTAGAAAGACAGAGCTGAGGTTCAGGTGACTTGATTTCTAATTCCAGCCTGCCATTGCTTTACATATACAAGCAAGTCACTGAAATGCTTGAAAAATCATCTCCCCACTGCACACAGATAAAAACTTACTGAAAAAGTTTCTCTCTTCAGCTGGAGGTCTTCGAAAGAGGGTGTTTTTGGTGATATTTTCAACTTGGTTTGAAATTTAAAAACTGGGGGAGTGGAGGAAAGAGAGGAAACTAGGTGCCTTATGAAATAAAGCAAGACCACAATTTTAATCCAAAGTTTAAAAATGGAGATGTGCCAGAATTACATCCAAACTAGTTTTTGAGGAGAAAAATAAGGTTTTACTTTTAAAACTTGTACTTTCATTTGAAAAATGCCCTCAAACTGTTTTCATACCCCATATACAAGGAATTGAAAGTGTATGGCCTGCAAGCTGCTTCTATCCTCTAACAAGTATTGTATTTACACTGTTGCAAGCTTCTATTTGTTGAGCTTGTTCACAAATGAAGAAGAGGAGGTAGGACTGTAGCTGAGGACTTCCCGCTGAGTACTTGATATTAAGCTGATAGATTGTTATGATCTAAATATATTAAAATCCCATTACTTAATACTAATGACAATGCAAGGGTGTATTCGCTTAATAGCCTTTCTGTCTTCTCAGGCATCAGTACTCAGCAGATTATAGGAGTGGAATTTCAACAATCACTCATATTTTTCTGCTAGGCTCCAACAACACACTATACTTACAAAACACAAAGCACAATACAGTTCAATCCCGCCAGGTCTCAGTACTCTCCTAGCATCTGTGCAGTAGGCTTATCGGGGCTTACAAAGTGGCCCTTTTCCATGTCTGTTCAATTAGAGATAATAATTGAAGGCATTAATCACACATTTACAACAAAATTTTCCACGGTTAGAGACACCCTGACAATTATGTAGTCTGATGTACATCCACTTATTTATGTTGCTCCGGCTATGCTGTTCTTGGTCTTCAAGAAGAATATAACCCAAACTTAAACAATGAATAGATTTTCACATTTAATGGGACGGGCTTTCAGCCTGGCACAGCAACTCAGTGGCAGTGACCCTCTCCTGAATGTTGTTTTTCCAGCTGTTCCCAGTTGGAAGGACTGGGAAGAATCATACCCAGCTTAGGAGCATGCTCACGGCTAAAATAAAATGTAGTGGAATTGTTGTCAGCCACACCATTTATCACTAAGTTTGGTAAGCTATTTTAAGTGATGTGGTATCCTCTCATTCTATCAAGTTAACCCCAATACTGGGGAACATACATTTTCCTCATATCAGATGAATTAGAAACTGAAGTTCGAGGTGGTCAGCAGTAACTAGGTGACTGCCCAACGCTGCTGACTGAAGGTCAAGGGATGTTTTAACTTGCAAATGCAACCCCGGGCACTAGAACCGAGGCACAAGAACCTCAAATATCAATTTATAAGAAGTATTAGAAGATGGGATAACGGAATTAGGTGAGATAACAGAAAAGATTGTAAACCAAATGTCCAGCTCCCTTTAAGTATCTTGCAAATAAGGACTGGGACACAAGGCTAGGCATACGTTTCCAGTAGTGTAAAAATGAAAGACTTTGCAAGAAAAATGTTTTCAGGAATATCCTCTAACTCTTAATATTCATTTTTTTTTTTTTATTGCTCAGCTTCTTTACAACTGCCTTTGTCAAAGAAACCCCAGGTGTTTTCCATGTTGCAGAACCTTATGCCAAGAGCAGACCAATTTGTAGCTAAGGTTTTCAGCTGCTTCCATTTAGCCATTATACAAGTGACACCAGTGTGACACCACTTTACAGTTTAGCCTTCTAGAACAGCACGTTACAGCTGCAGGGCAGAAGACCAAGACAGAGCCACTGCAACTGAAGCTGAACAGACTTTTGGATTTCAATAAGTCTTTGTTCTCTGCATGTATCCACAGTGGAAATGGCAAACATTGTGCTTTCAAACACTGCCTTTGTCATGGGACTGCTCTTAGGATTTATACTTCTGTCTATGAACAACAAGATACCTCCAGCTACTGCAGGTGAGAAAGCATTTGATGGAAACAAAGGGAGGGCAGTTCATCAAATCCAGAGTATTTCATGGAAATTACCTGTGCTAGGATAGCTGAAAAACTGTCAGACTTCCCATGGGACTTCACTGCTCTCCAACAGCCTGTCTGCTAAGACACCAGGGAGCCTTAAGTCCCTACCCATGGCAGGGGGCTGGAACTAAATGGTCTTAAGCTTCTTTCCAATCCAAACCATTCTATGATTCTACGACATATGGAGAGCCATGCAGCAGGTGGCAACACTGAGCCCGCTTGGGTCCTTGTCTGTAGGCTGCTGGCCCAGAAGGGTTGCAGAGGGTTGGGATGAAAGGCACTTGCCACTGCTTGAGGTGGCGGTGAAGCAGAAGCCCTAGTGGCCCTGTGCTACTTTTTCATATATCTAGGAGTTTCCATGCCCACAGTCTGTGGCCCACACGTGTACCCTGACCCAGATGCTCTGTGTTCCTAATCTCTTTATCCTTATTTAAAAGAATTTAAGATAAAGAAAAATTTTGTGAAGCAAGAAAGAAGTATCTGGTTCTCACCAAGCCGTGTTTTCACAGAACTTTACAGGAAACAGAACTACTTATTACTGCAGGAGATACTCAGACTGCATAGAGCAGATTCAGAAGGAGAGAAAGGGACCTGTAGTGATAGTAGGTTTTTCTCCTCCATTAGCTCTGCACATACCATACCAAACTTTATATCATGAAGTAGCTGTACACTTCCACATCCACACCACATTGCCTGGAGCTCTGCACTGTCAGATACCCTACAGAGACAGATGAGAGCTTCATCTGCTCCTGATGGGCTCCACAGGAAGATTCCCGTTAGCAACAGGGAGCTCTCGTGGCACTACCGACATTAGCCCCCCAGCTTTGCCTTGTGAAAGGTTCTCTGGAACAGTTTTCGACTGCTGTGGAGGTAATCAGTTATGTCTCTGGTAATAACATATTTAACAGCTCCATTTGCTGAAGAACATAAAGAGAAGGTCTTACACAACACAAGCTTTTTCTTCAGAGGCAAGAGAGAATCACTGGAATCCCTTCTTTGTGCTGTTTCCTCAGGACATGGCTGATTTATTTAGCACTGAACAGAAGCCAAGGTGAGTTCATGTTAGGTGATGCGAAGAAACCATTCTGAACAAAAAGCAGTGAAGAAGGTGGGAGAGAAACCCACACAACTTGGGTTAAAAACCTTAGGAATTTCCTGAAGTTTCCCTGCAAGGAGATGAGATCTGACAGAGCCTCAGAGAAATTGCCCTGTATTCAGAAAGGATGTCACAGGTTGTCACCTATTACAGAAGAAATGGTACACACTGTACCAAATGGAAACATCGGCAAGGCTTACAGCAAATGCACATGTGCATAGCAAATCACAGTTGTGTCCTGTACAATATTCTCATCATTAGGTGAGATATTACAAGAAAGTCTTCCCCTCCACTATGACAAGTCCACACTGAAAGTATGTCTACATTTTCTCTCAGCATATGTTTGAAAATATCCTTACAATTTTGACTGAGATGATCACAATGCTTTTCCAGTCTTCTACACCTGGGTTCCTGTGATTACATGGAAAAATCCAATTGCAGCTATTAAAAAAAATAAAAAAAATAAAAAAAAATACAAATTTGCAGAGGGACAGTGAAAACACTTTTTCTATTAACAAAAAGAAAATAAAAAATTCATGCTTTTTGTAACTTCCTCCTGAATATGTATTGGCAGGGAACAGCTGAGGTGTGAACACTGCCATGTGGCAAGGAAAAAGAACAGAGCTCTCAGCCAGCGCTATCATACATGGCTTATTTAGACAAAGGTAAGAGAACTCTTTACTGTGAAACCAGTCTCACAGCTGAGGTACATGGGAAAATAAAATCCCTTAGATTACAAGGTGTGGACTGAAGTCACCTACAAAGTGTTGAAAATTACCTCCAAATCTAATTAAACACACATGAAAAATAAAGCTAATGAATATACATCCGAAAGCATCTTTAAGCACTGCTTTACTAGCATCCCAGGGATTAACATTTGCTGCTAATTTTTCCAGTGTCTTTCCTGATCTGCTGTTGTTTTGTAATTTACTAGTCCTTGTTCCTTGCAGATATATCTGTGCAGATATCACAGAGGCAGAACTACCTCTTGTCTGTGCACAGCTCAGGATGGCTGTAGCTGCAGCCACCCAAGTTAGGAGCACAGCCAGAGCACAGACGGGTTAGCTGCTTTGGAACAAAAGAAACATCCACAGCTACTTCCAAGAACAGAACAATTGGAAAGACAGGTCTGCCAAAATGGCTAGAAAGACTCTTTGCTTTGGACCAGGTTATTTCTGAACTGAAATTTTATGTCTCCTGCTTGGTAACAGCAACAGTCTATAGCAGTCACTGGATTCTGGTCAGAAAGGAGAAAGGTCCCTAGACAGACTTACTCCATGGCAATTACCAGTAGCATGGTGGCTTTGTGATAGCTGTAGACATAAATTCACTTCTGTCTCCAGTACCACTGGCAACAGAAATAACTGGGAGAGCTGAGTTCTGTTTTATGGGAACCCAGCATGATGCAGAGAACAGGTTTCCATTGACCCCAGCTTAAGTCAAAGCCACACAGTGACTCCAGTCTTCATACAGGATAAAAAAGAATTCTTCTAACAACAGCACAAAGTCCTGGACCCTGCTTTTCATCAGACTCTTCTACCAGAGGCCTTTTACTACAAATTGATTGAATTAAACATAGGTTTTGGCACGCTAAGAGGTGTAGCTTAAGTTGTTGGAAGAGTGGTCTGTCAGAATGGAGGCAATTTAAAGTCTTTCTTGCATCTGCAGCTGATAGAAGCCAGAGTTACAAGGACTAAGAACTGGATAGTAGAGCTGAGTTGTCCAGACTTAGAACAAGTGCTGAAACTTTTCTCAGAAGTGAACAAAATGCCAGTTTGGTGGTGGCAAAATATTTAAGCTTCTCTGACATTAAGCTCCATTTCCCAGTAAACTCAGTTACCTCTTGATCTCAGCCTTTCCTAGACCGGAGTCTCAGGGAAAGCAAAATCCCAGGCAACACACTCCCAGAGCTAGTTTTCTTGAAATACAGCTTGGTGCACTGAAGGCTGTGCTGTATTCAGTGAAAAACCTCAACAGTTTTTGTGGAAGAGAGAATGCACATGGCCCTTGAGGCACCGTAACCCCCTCAGACATATGAACTGACTGAAAAAATAAGCCAAGATAACCACATTAGATTATGTGATAAAAACTGATCTGCACACACATGAAGGGGCGCAGACGCACAATGGCAGGACACACATATTAAAAGATGCAGACAAAGAACACTTGGAGACTGGACAGGTCTTATTATAGGATGTTCAAGAGAAGAGTCAAAGACAGGGAGAAGGGTGGGTCTAGGTGATTTGGGGAGGAACCACTGTGGAAACACAGAGGGAGATGAGGGGATAAAAAGGACCAATCTCTTGTTAAGAAGGCTGCTCTGAATGCTTGTCTGACAACACCCTGTGCTTGATTGGCACAGTCTGTCCTATTTTCTTATCAAATTACATTTTTATTTTACAGGGTGAGGCATCCGCCATCCTCTTTTCTGTGTGCGTGTGTGTGTATGGGGGTTTGCAGTGCCAACAACTGGGAAAACTGGTGTGAGTGAACTGAAGAATCTAAATATCAGCAACAGGAGTGGCACCTTG